>JAQZBX010008511.1:0-40854 GCA_029593785.1 Cabassous unicinctus | reverse complement strand
AATAGTGTTCATATTCAAAAGAAATGCAAAGACATAAAGCCAAAATGAAACCACTAATCTTAAGAATTTAATGTAGCCAAAGGATTCATTGTGCTAACTTACCACCTGTACTTTTATCCTCAAATCAGAGCTGCTTTTCTGTGGTAAATTTTCAATTTTTGTTTTTAAGAGTGATCCCAGTCATTATACTGTGGTTATAACATTTTAAAAGAACATGAAGACTCTTGTACCCACACAGCATCACATACCTCTAATGGCCGGCTCTTGGTCCCAGAGGGTGTATGTTTGATATATGTTTGAAATGACAATGGACTACTTTAGAAAGGGAACCACAATGGGTCATGATTTGTCTGTTTCTGTCAATTAAGTCAATGGATTTTAATGGAGCTTTGGATTATTTCTGTTTGAAGCACTCTCTATGCAACTGTTTTAAAAACATTAAAAATTTAAAACATAATGACACAACATCCCACACAGAATAAAATCGCCTGTTTTAAAGGGGGTAAAGAACTATTCTGACTTAAATGTGTGAAGCAGTGTGATACACCAACGAAATCACTTTAACAAGCCCTAAATCCAACTGTTTTATACTGTTTCACAAGGTAAGCTATTTAAGAACTATCATAGAAGATTATGGATTAATTTGCTATAATTTCAAAAACAGAGTTTTATATTAATTTTACTGTTTTCTAACCAATTATTGAAAAGAAGGAGGGAAATATGTGAGAAACCATTATATGAAAATTAAAGGAAATAGGGGCTTGATTAGGTAATTTAGCAAAGATTTGGGAACAAATAGCTTAAACAATAGACATGTTTCACCATCCATAGGTGAGAGGTTTGCTATGCACAGTATTACAAAAGCAAAAAAAGTCACTGATGAAGTCTGAAAATCTATATCTTATCAAAATAACTAGTGAATTCAGGGAGACCACTCTGCCGTCAAAATTTCAAAGTCAGGTAAGCTGGCAGTTTGCATGACCTAATCTTTCAAGACAGTTGATGTGATCCACACCAAAAAGTATTTATTACATGAGGCAAATATTTGTGCCTTCTCAATTTCGTGATTGATGTGTGGAAAACTCCTTAGAAGGGCTCAGCTAGTTCCTATAGAAGAATAGTGTAAACGTGGGTTGGACCACAACCATGCAGACCAAAGAGATTTTCATGAACCTACTGAGCCTTAAAATTGTTAGCAATGATGGATTTCCCTTTCATTTGAAACAAAAAAATTTTTTGAAAATATAAAAACTGAACTTCTTTATTCTGGAGATGGGAATATGCTTTAGGTTTGTTGGCTGACTTTGGCACTGGCTAAACTGTGTCCTTTTTACAAGCGATTTATTTTGGTGCCTGAGTTTCCCCAGTTAGAAATGGTTCACGATATTATTCATGGTAGGTACTCAATAATTTTTCAATTACAAAAGGAACTAGAGGAGAGCTGATATGGCTTAAGTGGTTGAGCATCCACTTCCCACATGGGAGGTCCCGAGTTCAATCCCCAGCCCCAGTACCTAAAAAAAAAACCCAGCAGGAACTAGAAAAAGTGTGAATCCTATCTACATTTACCATTGCTTTCCCACTGTCATATTAGATATAAAGAAAGGCTTCCCAAACTAAAGCATGAAAATCAAAAGTACAATTAATATCCCTTTGATGTTAAGTTTGAAAGTTAGAGTGAAGTTATATGTATAGTGTACCACCTATCTGTTTCAGAACAGGTCATGGGTATTTTCATCTGTTTACTCCTGGATCATACTATTAATTTTAGGATAAGCTGAAAACTCACTTCTAACATCTTCAAAAATTTTGAGTAGTTTTATTTTTTCTGTGCTCACCCAAAACAACCATTTTATATCCATGAAAAAAAAGCATTATATGTGTGTATATATTTTTTATTAAGGTCTTGACATCCTTTCTAAGACTTCCTTAAGGAAAGTGTCTCTTCAAGTCAGTGGTTTTAAAAAAATGGAGGAGGGAACTTCATTACCTAGTTTTATCCTGTGACATCACTTCTCTACACTGTAGGAATTCTGAACCAGCTTCCTTGCCTTTTGATCCACAGTATGGGTCATTAGATTTGTTTTCTGGCCATGGCATACTATTTCTGCATGCAAAGTACCTTGAAACCTTCCCCAAAATAAACTACAGAGTGTCTTAATCATTACCAGAATGGAAATCTGGGTATGATTAAGGGGAATAAATTAGACATCAGAAACAATCTAGTTAAAAATTTTTAGTTGGTCATGTGCGAAGATAAATGAAGATTGACTTTATTTATACATGACATTTGAACGCAGTCACTACCTGATCCTGACCTAAATGTTTTTTTGCTAAATCAGGTCTCTGGTATTTATTATAGCATAGTATGGTAACTCAGAGTGCCTGTTACATCTCCCCTGCCCCCAAAATGTTGGAATTATAAAAGGGTCTAAGCTACGTGTCACAAGGAAAAGGACTGAATCAAAAATATTTGGGGTGGTATTTTTATCTGTTTTATTGACACAGCTTAATATTCATGATGGCAGATCTCTAAACAACTATTTTTAACTATTTTACAACTGTTTTCCAGAAGGAGTTGATAAGGTGCCTAGAAGAAATTATTTTTCTGAAAATTTGCATCCCACACTGACCTGGTATACAGGTGACCTTAGTATAATTGAAATTAATTATAATTTTAATTAGAACCTGCTCTGTCTACAGATTTCAATAATGCAGTGGTTTTTTAATATACATAATGATGAGGATGAAAGAATTGGAAATCTGAGCAGTTCTTTTGTTTTCTCTCCTCCTTTCACTTGAAAAGCTTTCAGAAAGCTTTCAAAGGATGATACAGTTTTCATGGCAACATTATGTGAATTATGTTCTTCTGCCAAGAAACTTATAAACTAAAATATGGAAGAAAAAAATTCTTAATCCTAATATTGGTTTTGGATTATGCAAGCAAAAACATTTCACATATCAAAGTTTTTTTTTCAGTATTCAGTAGGTTTTTTTCAGTACTTTTTTCAGTGTTTTTTCAGTATTTATGCAGTTGTATATTTCCTTTTTAACCATCTCAAAAGTTGAATTGGTGTTTTTATGTTCTGTTTTAATTAACTGCAGTAAAATGACAATTCCATCACCTTAGCTCAGGCCTTCATCAGTCCAAACTTTGGCTTTTCTCTCCTGTATTTTGGTGACAATTTTTTAGGAACTGGTTCTCCTCCTTCTTCTCTCCCCCACCTCTAGCCCATATTTCACCTGGTGGACAGAGTGGTCTGACACACAAAATTGCTTTGTCATTTCTTTGCTGAAAATTCTTAAACAGGCACTTCTTTCTTTACAGCAGAGCAACCTAATTCCTTAGCATGATGAATAAGGATTTCTATGACCTTGCCTCTTCACACCTGTTTAACATCCCATCATCTCTGGAATTTGGAACGATTCACAATTCATATGTGGCATTTGTTTTTTCCATCAACCTGCCCTAGATCAACCCATTGATGACTCAGTTTAAATTTAACTTTCTGTGAAGCCTTGACTTACTTCCTCAGGTAGTGGTCAGAGTTCAGTATTTCCTCCATGCTCCATTAGACCTTAAACATTTTTTGGTTCAAGTAATATATATATATGATGTTTTCCTCCCCAACTGAACTTCTCTTTCTCCATCTTTGTAGTCTCAGGTCTAGCTAGCATACAATAAGATTTTCATAAATGTTTTTGAATGAATGAATTGGTAAATGTAAAATCCAAAGTCCTACTTATTTTTATACTTTAACAAAAGCTTAGACTTCCCTGTGAACCTGCCTGAGGTCTGTTCATGCATATACTCTGGGCAAACCAGCACAAGAGAAATAGCAGGAAGGACACTTGGACAAGTCATAGAACAGTCTTTTTATTATGAAGGGTAATAATTTATTAGCCGTACATCAGAAATATTTACCAAATCTGGACTGTTTCTAAAAATATGGTTTACTTATTTTTAAGTAAAATAAGTAACTGTCAAATTCTTACTTGTAATTCATAAATATGCCCTAAAGATTATTGTTCTCTTTTGCAGACATTCAGGGTGTGCACTCTACATAAACATATACACTGATTACCTACAAAAAAGTAATGACACTTGAGAAAGAATAAAAAAACAAGAGTGAAGGTAAAACACTTTTTATAATATTCAGCTGGAGATATAGGCTGAATTTGTGTGATTTCAGGCCATTTATAGTTAATGATTTTTTCATTTTTTATATTGCAAATGTAAGTAGGCTTGTTTATGACATTGTTACCCCTTATAGACTATAGACTAAAAACTGTTGCTATGAGCCTGTTTTTCTTTTGTGATTCTAGAAAGTCTTTCTATCATGTCTCCAAATCATAATAAAGGTTAGCACAAGTTCTTTAAAGTTAATAATTTCTAGAATTCAGTACTAGTCAAAATGTATATCATTAAATGTCCTCTTCCTTCATTTACCTTGTGGTCATTTCTTGTCTGCTCTATACTTGGCACTTGATTAGATGCTGAGGAGACAAAGAAAATAAAATATAGCCTCTGCCTGGGAGAACTTGTGTTTGTTTTCACAGCTATTTACTACAGCCTGTTTAAGAAACTGGGTGGACGTGTTTTTAAACCAACTGTTTCTCAAGTTATTTCAGAGAAGTAGTCTCTTTCCACCTTAAAACAAACAAACAAACAAACAAAAAAAACTAATGAAATTATGTTGTAAAGAAGCGATCCCATGCTTATGTTCACAATTTTTGTATTTTAATGTCAGCCACAAATAATTTTTTACCCTCTCTAGTCAAGTGCATATTACATTGTTCCTATAGAATGCCATGTCCGCAACCATATGTGTGATCTGAGAGACAGATTTGTAGAACATGAGTTAAATTTACAGCTCATTTTAGGAAGGTATGTATCCCTATTAATAATCGATACTACAAAATATATAAGAGGTATGAATTGTGAATTTATAGTAGAGGAAAGAAGTTATAAAGTAATGCATCCTGGTATACTTCAGAGCCCCATATGAAGTTAGAGGGCGATTTTTCTACCTCAATTATTTTTAATGGGGAGTAGGGAGTAATGTTATTGAACAGGTAGTGTACTTACCTGAACATATCACCAATATATTACTGGTATTTGTGTGCCACAATGCACTGATACATAGATGAAATAAGACAAAAGTATTTGAGTTTAAAAAAATTTACTTTTCTGAATATTTATTGAATAGGGTTCCTTCATGAAAAGGGAAAAAACTATTTATCTTTATTGTCTGTGAATATGAGGGAAAATCTTGCTTGTATGCATATTCACATTTTGACAGGAATATTTTGAAGTCACTGTTTCCCATCAATATAAAGTATCAACCATTTCTATGTGATCTAGCAAAAGGAAATTCTTCATTTGATACAGTGTTACTCTTTGTTTTATGTTGTAAAAGGTCCACCAAAAAAAGGAGTTAGAAGGCTGGAAACTTCACCCCTATGTTCAGTTTTCATTTTACCTTTCAATTAAAATAATCCTAATTGTTTGTCTCCTATTCATCATCATGTTGAAAACATAAAAGTGGAGTCACCTTTGTCCCTTCCATTGCATAAGATAGTTTTCTTTTAATTTAGCCTTTGTCCTATTATTTATAGTTACAATTTACTACATTTTGGTAGTTTGTTTTGAAACTAAGTAGTTGTATCTGAAAGATGCAGATGATGTCTATCTATTTATTACACAGTGGGCTCTGTTTGCTGCAGAAAAGAGTGAAACTTTAAACTGCTTAGCACACTTGCCAGTGAAATATACCTGACAGAGCAGAGGTTATAACTTTGGCTCTAATTACTTTTAATAACGGTAAGAAAACATGAGTTTTGTTTGTTTACATGCTGTTTACAATGGCATAATTTTTAAAATATATACAATTGAGATATTTATTGCATACTATTTTAAAGATGTTTTATGTGTTTTCACCTTTGGAATATATTGTTACATTTCCTTGTACAGATGATTTGGGTGGCTTTGTTAATGTAGCTAGTAATTTTTATGACTACTAAGTGACCAGTTTTCCGTGCCTTTTATTGTGGGATGCATGATTACGTATTTATTGTACAGAAGTCACTGACGTGTGTATTTTTGTACTTTGCTGAGAGTAATGGTTGATTTGATGTACATGATTATGAGAATTGCCTTTCCTAAAGGGCACTGCCATGAGATTGTCCTTCTCAAATAAAAAGAATGCATTTGGAGACTGTGTCAAGCCTGCATTCTTTCTCATTGGGGGTGGGGGGGATGTGAATCTAGTTTTTTTTTTTTTTTTTTTTTTTTTTTTTTATGAAACTTTAATTTTGAGATAATTATAGATTGACATGCAGTTGTAAGAATATAGGGAAGCGGATGTGGCTCAAGCTATTGGACTCCCATCTACCATATAGGAAGTCCAGGGTTTGTTTCCCCAGGCCTCCTGGTGAAGGCAAGCTAGCCCATGCGGCGAGCTGGCCCAAGCGAAGAGCTGGCCCACTTGGAGTGCTGGCCCATGCAGAAAGCTGGCGCAGCAAGTTGACGCAATAAAAAGAGACACAGAGGAGAGACAATAAGAGATGCAGCAGACCAGGGAGCTGAGGTGGCACAAGAGATTGAGTGCCTCTCTCCCAGTGCCTTTCTTCCACTTGGGAAGGTCCCAGGATCGCTTCCTGGTGCTGCCTAAAGAGAAGACAAGCAGACACAGAAGAACACACAGTGAATGGACACAGAGAGCAGACAGTGAGCGCAAAACAACAAGAGGGGGTGATAAATAAATAAATTTTTAAATAAAAAAAAAGAAAAGAAATACTACAGGGAGATCCTGTATACCCTTTACCCAGGTAACATCTTGCGAAACTATAGTAGATAACACCATCATCACAGAAATCCCTACTGCTGCCCTTTTTTAGCCTCACCCACTTCCCTTCCTCTAACCACCTATCTTCTTAACCCCTAACAATCACTAATCTGACCTCTAATTCTATCATTTTGTCATTTCAAGAATGTTATAGAAATGGAATCATACAGTATCTGATATGTTTTTCACTCAGCATAAGTCCCTAGAGATTCATCCACGTTTTTTTTCATGTGTCAATAGTTCATTCCTTTTTTTATTGCTAAGTGCTGTTCCATCTGGTGGGAAATGCTTAATGGTAAAATCCATTTGGTTTATTCTTTACAGTAATGGTTCCTTGAATTTCTCCAGTAAACACCTGTTAATTGCCCAGCTCTCTCCAGGAGTAATGGTTTAGGAATAAGCCCTTTGAGATCACTGTCTAGTGAGAAAGAAAGATTATTCTAACTCAGAATGTTATGTGTAGTGATTTAAAAAGTATGACATCACATATTTGGGGAAGCACAGAGGAGGGGAGGATTACAGAAGTTTAGGAGAACCTTCCTGGATAGGTGACTGTATTAGCCAAAGGGGTGCTGATGCAAAGTACCAGAAATCTGTTGGTTTTTATAAAGGGTATTTATTTGGGGTAAAAGCTCACAGTTACGAGGCCCTAAAGAGTCCAACTCAAGGTAATATATGAGGTACTTCCTCACCAAACGTCTGTAGCCATGTGTTGAAGCAAGATGGCGGGCAGTGTCTATGAGAGTTCAGCCTTCCTCTTCCTCTTTAGGCTCCATGGGTCCAGATCTTCCAATCTCAGCTGTAGGCTGAAGGGCTCGTTTCTTTCTGGACTCAGCTGCTCTGTTCTCTTCACAAGGTCAGCTGTAGACTTTCAGGCGAATGACTCATCTCTCTTCCTGGGGCCACAGGATCAAAGTTGACAAGTTCTCTCCTCTTCTGTGTCTATGGAGCTCTCTATTCTCGTGTGTCCCTTTCTGTGTTCTCTTTGAGTGAGGGTCCGTTTATATAACCCACCAAGGGGGCAGGGACTCAACCCTGCACACCCTAATGACATGGTCGAATCAAAGCCCTAATCTTGATTTAATAAAGTAGATGTAAAACCTTTGAAATTTAATAAAATCAAAGGGTATCACACCCAGAGGAACAGACCAGTTCACAAGCATAATGTCTCTTTTTGTAATTCATAAATAATATCAAACTGCCACAGTGACATTGAACTGAGTCTTCAAGTAGTTGGCCAGGCAAAGTGTGTTTATAAGAAAGGCAAAGAGGAAATGACAAGAGAAACAGCACAGAGGGTCCAGCCTGGTGTTGCTGAAACCAAAGGACGGCCGAGAGAGACAGAAGATGGAGTGTGAGAAGCAGGCAAGGGTGGAACCACACAATGGAACTAGAGCCCTGGACACATCACTGACCGCTGCGGGTGAGACTGACTTATAGAGAGCCCAGGGCAGGGAGATCAGCTAGAGGTTACTGAAGAGGTCTAGGCAAGAGAACGTGAGGGACCTGTTAGGGAAGTTCCAGTGGAAATGGAAAGGAGGGAACAGATGTGAAAAATATTTAAGTGAAGGGAGTGGATGTGGCTCAAGCGGTTGAGCGCCTGATTCCCACATGAACCCGGGTTCAATCCCCGGTGCCTCCTTTAAAAAAAAAACAAGCAAACAAATGAGAAAAACCAACTCAGGGGAGCCAATGTCACTCAGTGGTTGAGTTCTGGGGTTCAATCCTCAAAATATATTAGTGGAAATGACCTGCACTTGGAGATTGGCTATGGCTGGATGAGAAGAGTAGGGATGACTTCCAGGTTTCTACCACGTGAAAAGAGCCTGAAGTCAAACTCAGATTCAGGCATCAAGAGCATAAGGAAGTCTGTATGGCAATATTGGAGAGAGTTGTTGGAAGGAAATACAGATCTGGGACACATCATTGTATGGGCGGAAGCCACTAGAAAAGATGAATTCCTTAAGGAGCCTAGGAATTCAGAAGAGGGGTCCCACAGAGCTGGGGCACAGATGTACGAGAAGGAGCCACTGTCCAGATGGTGCCTCTGTGGCAGTGGGTGCAAAGAACCTGGTTCTGGAACAGCCAAAGGAAGAAGCTGGAGAATGGAACCAACTGTCTTTAGCATGATGAAGAACCAGGACTGAGGCAAACCCTTTCTCCTGCCTTTCCATCTCCCTCTAGTGCCCCCTATTTGCAAAATGGCCCGGAAGCCAGCTGGCAAAGGAAGAGTCCCAGCCCCAGCATCACAGAGCACCGAAGATACTATAGTCTAATAGTTGGCACGGCATTCTTCTTTAAGAACAACTTAGACATTTTTTATCAGCTTCCAAGGAGAGTGCGGCTAGAAGCCACCCCATGAGGAACTGTCTGAGGGAATGGACAATTCTTAGCCTGGAAAAGAGAAAATTCAGAGTTGGGGAGTAGAGATAGAGGTGGGAGGCGGTGAGGTTGGACGTGACAACTGTCTTCAAATATTCGAGTCATGGTCATGGGGAAGTGGCTTGCATTAGTTCTGAAGGGGACAAGCAAGTGAACATCACGGGAAAAACTGTGATGTCTAAAGATGTTAGTGGACTGTCTTATCAAATGAGCTCCCCTTTGAAAGAAGGGTCCAACAGACAGTCAACCACTTGATGGTTGGTGCCCACGAGAATGTGAACTCCATTAGGAAAGGCAAGTATTTCACCACTGTATTCCAAGTGCACTGAACGGTGCCCAGCATATGGTAGATACACAACAGCGGTTTGTTGAAAAAAGCAGAAGTAGTTCAAGCATCAGATTAGAGAACCAGATCACCTTGAGGTCCCTTTCAATCTGGCAGTCCTAGAAATGGTAAGGTCATATCATGATTTAGCCCTTCCTGGTTGGAGGCACTATATCTACATTTAAGCCTCATAACAAGCCCCATTTGAAGCTTCCTGATGCCCTTGGAGTTGGTTCTGCTTCTGGCGGTGACATTTTGTTTAAATGTGGGCATTAAAGCCCTACCCTCCTTAGCAGGAGTGATACTGACTTACCAAGTGGGAAGCAGCCCCGAGAACCACGGTGATCAGGTGAAACACATCTCTGCTTCCACTCAGGCTTCCCTCTCATCCTGTGCTGCCGCAGCTCCGAGCACCTGAGGGAAAGGCCACAGGCTCAGTGTCAGGATCAAAGTCGCCTTAGCTCCTCTTGTTTAATTTTTTCAATCTTTTTTTGACTGGACTCACAGTGAGGAACACATTTCCCCCAGTATACACACACAGTCATCATAAACATATTTAAAACTAGAATCTGGGTTTTTGTGGTTTGGCTGATTATATTTTAACAAACACCGATTTTTATGTTAATGTTGTGAAAATGTACTCACTTTGGGGATGGTATTATACCATGATAGTAACTTAGTTTTGTGAAATCGTTTTAAGCGTTGCAGGGCAGAGACACTCTCAGACAACCGTCAGATTGTAATGCTCTAAAATCAACCAAAATGAAAATGTGATATCTGCATGTTGAATTGGGGTGGGTGGAGCAAGCCTAATTTTAAGTGTTAAACGTCACATAAAAAATTATACCCTGGCTGCCTGAAGAACTCCAGCCATCATGAATGACACTGTAACTATCCGGACCAGGCAATTCATGATCAACAGACTACTTCAGCGGAAACAAATGGTCACTGATGTCCCTTCATCCTGGGAAGGCAACAGTACCTAAGACAGAAATTCGGGAAAAACTAGCCAAAATGTACAAGACCACACCTGATGTCATCTTTGTATTTGGATTCAGAACCCATTTTGGTGGTGGCAAGACAACGGGCTTTGGCATGATTTATGATTCCTTGGATTATGCAAAGAAAAATGAACCCAAACACAGACTTGCAAGACATGGCCTGTATGAGAAGAAAAAGACCTCAAGAAAACAGCGAAAAGAATGCAAGAACAGAATGAAGAAAGTCAGGGGGACTGCAAAGGCCAATGTTGGTGCCGGCAAAAAGTGAGCCGGAGATTGGATAACAAGGAGTCAAGATTCTTCAGTGACTCGATTGGTGATTGTGCAGATTTTTCACTAGAGGGTTAATAAAACTATAAAAATTTGAAAAAAAAATTATAAAAAGGCTTTCTCCAGTGTATGCTGTCTTATCTTAATGTTTATGTTAAATAAAATATAAAGGAACCTGAAAGATACATATATATATACATATTGCATATGTATGTGTACATATATATAAACAAGTTTAACAAAACGGCATTTACTTACACGCAATTTGCTTTACTATTTTCTATTGTTTCATTTTTTAAAATCCTTATTGCAGTCTATTAAATTGATTTTATTACCCATGAATGCAAGGGTCAGCAAAGTTTTCTGTGAAGGGCTAGATAGTAAATTTTTTAGGCTTTGCAGGCCATACAGTCTTTGTCACGACTACTCAACTCTGCCATTGCAGGAGAGCTGCCATAGCTGATTCTTACAGGATGGGCATGACTGTGATCCAATAAAATGTTATTTACAGCAGAGCGGGTGTAGCTCAGTGGTATGTTATTTACAAAACCGGCAGTAGCCCCACCCCCACGCAAAGGGGTCACAACCCACGGTTCCACCTTTTAAAAAAGCAAAGCTGGTTCAACACTTTCCAATGTCCAGCTGATTGCATCTGGAAAGCATGTAAAAAAAAAAAAAAGTTTCCAGAACTTACTCCTATACTTACTGAAACAGAATCCCTGGGAATGGGGTCTGGGACAGCCCTTCTATCATCCTCCTGGGTAATGTGTGCAGTCAGGTTTAGGAAACACTGATCTGGTCCAACCTCTCTCTTCATCCCAGCCCTTATTTCACAGACAATAAACTGAGACCTTGGAAGGCTGAGTTTGGGCTATAAGGAATTGTCAACACATTTTAAAGAACTCTGGTCACGCAATCTGGGGACTCCTACCACAGTACAGTTAAATTAGAAATTAACAAGAAATCTGAAACCAAACATAAAACTTACCACTTATAATTTGATCAAATGCACAACCTGGCAGCAATTCAGCAGAGTGTGATAAACCAATTAAAGGACAGAAGCCAATGCCCATTAAACTGATAATAAGAATATTAAACATTTCAAGGCTACTAGAAAAGGTCGTTCAGCCCAAAGGCATAAACGTCTAAAAGCTCATTACTCCGTGATATCTATTTTTCAACCAACAGGAAACCCTAATATGCAACGCTCTAGTTAGCTTAATTATGACTCAATGAACTATACAATTTCAACTGGAAATCACATTATTAAAGCATGTCAGCTGATTCAAAGTAGTGCTTAAAGCATGCTGGCAATATATTTTACTTCCTTTGGCCTGAAGCAGTCTTAAATTTAAAAGTAAAATTTGATCTCTATTTTCATCAAGATAGAAATTATCTTGATACAGACTTAATATATGGACTGAGATGTATTGAAATAATTAATTTGATGAAAATAGGCACAAGCAAAAATTGAAAGAGTCAAAATGAGTGAAATCATTCATTGTAAATCTCTGAAATTTAAAAATTAATTTATATCCCTCCTATACCTGTATTCCTTCTATACCTGCTCATATTCATTCCGCAAGTCTGACAACTTTAACTACAGAATATTTCAGGTATTAAATGAAGTCACTTCTTCCCCTTGTGTATTGAGTCTAAATGAGAGGAACACTTCAAGCCTGTTTTAGTTTGCCAAAGGGCTGCTGATGCAAAGTACCAGTAATGTGTTGGCTTTTATAAAGGGAATTTGCTTGGGGTGAAAGCTTACAGTTCAAAGGCTGTGAAAAGCCCAAACCGAGGCACCATCAGAGTTGCTTTCTCACCAAAGTCAACTCCTTTTGATCCCAGCATGTTGCCACCTGGTGAAGCAAGATGGCCGCCAATCTCTGTGGAGGTCTCTGCTTTCCCCTCCAGGCTCACTCAGCTCTCCTCTTGAGCTGCTCCGTGGGCCTAGCTTCTTGGGGCTTCGTGCTTACGTGATCTTATAGTCCTCTCTCTTACATAGCAGGATCAAACATGGCGGCTTCCTTTTCCGGTGTCTAAGTGAGTCTTTCTCTGTGTTTCCATTTATATCAGACCCAGCAAAGGGGCAGAGACTCAACATGAGTCATACCTCACTGACATAGTCCAGTCAAAAGCCCTAAAGTGATCCTTATCAAGTAATCTGTTCAAAGGTCCCTCAACTGAATTTAATGCAATCAAAGGGCATCACACCCAGAGGGATAGATTAGTTTACAAACATACTATTTCTCTTTATTGGGGCATAAAATAATTTCAAACTACCACAAAGCCCTTCCTCTGGATTCCTGTTTTTTCTCATTTTTTGTCTGTTTCTCATTCTCCCCTACTACTCCTATTTCCCTACCATGTTACCCTAATTATATCCCTACTATTCCCCCCATCTCCACTATCAGCAATCACCTCTTATCCACCTGTCAAGTTCCTGCCAATCCATAAAGGCTCAGCTCAACTCATCACCCAATGGAACCTTCAAAACTTGCCAAGGCAGACTTAGACATTCCTGCCTTTTTGTTCCATTACACTGTGTTCCCATTACATATAGAGATTAGAGCAATTACATTACATCATAATTATTAAAGTAACTGTCTTCCCACTAAATTAGCAGTTTCTTGAGAGCATCTTTATGTCTCCATCACATTGCACAAAGCTTGCCTCCTCTTTTGTCCTCAATAAAAGTCTATTGAATGAGTGAAGAGACTATTCTTACTGGCAACCTTTTCTTTAAGACTCTTACATCTATTAGACTATTCTTGTTGGAGTGGGAGTCAAGGTTATAGCAACTCATTTCCTCTTTTCCTATTCTCTGAAAGAATTTGTGTAAGAATAGAATAATCTGTTCTTTGAATGTATGGTACAATAAGCTGTAAAACTGCCTAGTCATAGCTTTATTCTTTATATTTTCTTTTAGGTTTGTTCTTTCATTTTTTTCATACCACTTCAGTTGGATACTTAGTATACTCTCTTTACTATTAAAATCATGTAAAAATTATAAATTTCCTCTAAGCACTGCTTTAGCTGCATTCCACAAGGTTTTTAAAACTTAAAAAGGTCCTAGATGGTCCATTGGCTTGCCGAGGTGACCTAGGGCAGGATCAATCATTTAAGACCTCAGTAGGGTGAGACTCAGGACAGGCTTCTCCCCACAGCAGGGGACTGGGCAGCTAGGAAACCCAGGCAGAATCCCAGTCAGGTACCCAGAGGAGAGAGGTGGGTTAGGTGCACTCTGGGTGCTCAGGCTTTAAGGCAGGTCCCCAGACACTAAACCTGCAGTTTAGACTGACTGCGTGCTAGACCTCCAGCAGGTGGAGACCTGGCCCTACTCAGGAGTAGCCACGCAGGGCTGAGCCTGCTGGGGAAGGTATCATACACCCCACAACTCTCCATATGAAGTCAAATTAGTATCCCATTTCAAGCATTTAATAATTTACTTTAAGATTTTTTCTTTGACTCACAAGGTTTTCATTAGTGGTTTTTTTTTTTGTTTTTTTTTTTCAAAACATTTAGGGGTTTGTACATTTTCTTTTTTTTTTTAAGCAGTTTTATAAAAATATATTCACATATCATACAATCTATCTAAAGTGTATAACCATGACTTTTATTATAATCACAATGTTGTACATTCATCACCACAAAAAAATTTTAGAACAATTTCTTTACTCCAAAAAGAAAAGCTTCACACCCCTTAGCAGTCACCTCTCAATCTCTTTATCCTTCCCCAGCCCTGCATAACTGCTAATCTAATTTCATCTTTATAAATTGATTTTTATTTATATTTTATGTGATTGGAATCATACAACATGTAGTACTTTGTGTATGGTTTCTTTCACTTAGCGTAGTGTTTTGTTTTGTTGTGTTTTTTTTTCTTTCTGATATTAACATCTTGTAACATTAATATATGTTTATTCAATTTCAAAGAAAAACAGTCTTATTTTAGCAATATACCCAAATTCATATTTCACATGAAGATTTACTGTGCTATACAATCCCATGTTATGTTTTTTAGCTTTCCTTTTCATAATATACATGACGTTAAACTTTCCCTTTCAACCACTGTCACACCCTGCTAGTAACAAACATTACCTTGTGCTTTTGCCTTTTCTATTCATTTCCAAAGATTAACACACAACCTTTTTACCAATTCTGCACAAGTTAACCCTCAGCTTTCCATTCTCTAATCATATTCTATTTTCTGGTGACCCATATTCAAGTCTCCATGAGATTACACAATATATTTAGTTCATAATAGTGCAATCATACAGTATTTGTCCTTTTGTGTCTGGTTTGCTTCACTTAACATAATATCTTCCAGGTTCATCCATGTTGTCATATGCTTCACAACTTCATTTCTTCTTACAGCTGCATAATATTCTATCGTGTGTGTATACCACAGTTTGTTTATCCACTCATCGGTTGATGGACACCTAGGTTGTTTCCATCTTTGGGCAATCGTGAATAATGCCACTATGAACATCAGTGTGCAGATGTTCTGCTCTCAGTTCTTCTGGGTATATACCTAGTAGTGGTATTGCCAGGTCATGTGGAAAATCTATATTCCACTTCTTTAGGAACTGCCGAACAGTCCTCCACAGTGGCTGTACCATTCTACATCCCCACCAACAGTGAATAAGTGTCTCTATCTCTCCACATCCTCTCCAACATTTACAGTTTTCAGACTTTTTAATAGCGGCCAGTCTAATAGGTGTGAAATGATATCTCATTGTAGTTTTGATTTGCATTTCCCTAATCACTAGTGACGTTGAACAATTTTTCACGTGTTTCTTCATCATTTGTATTTCTTCCTTGGAAAAATGTCTTTTCAAGTCTTTTGCCCATTTTTTAAACAAATACTTTGTCTTTTTATTGTTGAGTTGTATGATCTCCTTATATACCAAGGATATTAAACCCTTTTCAGATATGTGATTGCCAAATATTTTCCACCATTGAGTCGGCTGCCTTTTCACCCTTTTGACAAAGTCCTTTGAGGTGCAAAAGTGTTGAGTTTTGAGGAGGTTCCATTTATCTATTTTTTCTTTTGCTGCTTGTGTTTTGGGTGTAAGGTTTAAGAAACTATCACCTACCACAAGATCTTGAAGATGTTTTCCTACATTTTCTTCTAGGAGTTTTATGGTTGTTGTTTTTATATTTAAGTCCTTGATCCATTTTGAGTTAATTTTTGTATAAGGTGTGAGATAGGAGTCTTCTTTCTTTCTTTAGGATATGGCTAATCAGTTCTCCCAGCACCATTTGTTGAATAGATGTGGTGGCCCACCTGTGTGGACTTAAAACCCTTGTCAAAAATCACTTGACTGTAGATGTGAGGGTCAATTTCTGAGTTCTCGACTTGGTTCCATTGGTCAATCTGTGTGTCTTTATGCCAGCACCATACTGGTTTTACCACTGTAGCTAAGTAATATGCTTTAAAGTCAAGAAGTGAGAGTCCTCCAACTTTGTTCTTCCTTTTGATGACATTTTTGGCTATTTTGTACCCCTTACTCTTCCAAATAAATTTGATTATTGGCTTTTTGATATTTGCAAAAAGGGCTGTTGTGATTTTTATTGGGATTGCATTGAATCTATAAATCAGTTTGGGTAGAATTGACATCTTAATGATATTTAGTCTTCCAATCCATGAACACGGAATGTCCTTCCATTTATTTGTCTTCCTCTGTTTCTTTTAGCAATGTTTTGTAGTCTTCTGAATACAGGTCCTTTATGTCCTTGGTTAAATATTTGATTGTTTTAGTTGCTATTATAAATGGAATTTTTTTTTCTGATTTCCTCTTCAGATTGCACATAAGTAGTATATAGAAATGCTATTGATTTTTGCATATTAATCTTGTATCCTGCCACTTTGCCGAATTCGTCTGTTAATTCTAGTAGCTTTATTATGGGTTTTTCAGGATTTTCTAGATATAGGATCATGTCATCAGTGAATAGTGAAAGTTTTACTTCTTCCTTTCCTATTAAGGTGCCTTTTATTACTTTGTCTAGCCTAATAGCTCTAGCTAGAACATCTAACACAATATTGAATAATAATGGTGACAGTGGGCATCCTTGTCTTGTTCCTGATCTCAGTGGAAAAGCTTTCAGTCTATTACCATTGAATACAATGCTAGCTGTAGGTATTTCATATGCACTTTACCATATAGAGAACGCTTTCTTCTATTCCTGTCTTTTGGAATGTTTTTATCAAGAACGTGTGCTGTATTTTGTCATGCCTTTTCTGCATCAATTGAGAGGATCATGTGATTTTTCTTCTTTAATTTAGCAATGTGGTTTATTACACTGATTGATTTTCTTGTGTTGTACCACCCTTGCATACTTGGGATAAAACCCACTTGATTGTGGTGTATAATTCTTTTAATGTGCTTTTGTATTCTGTTTGCAAGTATTTGTTGAGGATTTTTGCATCTATATTCATTAGAGATATTGGTCTGTAATTTTCTTTTTTCATGGTATCTTTATCTTGTTTTGGTATTAGGGTGATGTTGGCTTCATAGAGTGAGTTTGGTAGCATTCTTTCCTGTTCAGTTTTTTGGAAGAGCTTGAACAAGATCAGTATTAGTTTATCTTTGAATGATTGGTAGAATTCACCTGTGAAGCCATCTGGTCCTGGGCTTTTCATCTTTGGGAGGATTTTGATGACTGTTTCAATCTCTTCACTTGTGATTGGTTTGTTGAGGTTCTCTATTTCTTTTAAAGTCAGTGTAGGTGGTTCATGTTTCTAGGAATTTGTCCATTTTGTCTACATTTTCTAGATTTTTGGCATACAGTTTATAGTATCCTCTTATGATCTCTCTTATTTCTACAGGGTCAGTGGTAATGTTCCCCTTCTCATTTCTGACTTTATTTGTGTTTTTCAAGTTTGTTGATTTCAAAGAACCAACTTCTGATTTTGTTGATTCTCTCTACTGTTTTTTTGTTCTTGATTTCATTTATTTCTGCTGTGATCTTTACTATTTCTTTCCTTCAGCTTGGTTTGGGATGAGTTTGCTGTTCTTTTTCTGATTCTTCTAAGTGTGCAGATGGATCATCAAATTTAGCTCTTTCTTCTTTTTTAATGTAAGCATTGAGGACTATAAATTTCCCTCTCAGCCCTTCCTTTGTGATGTCTCATAGGTTTTGATAAGCTGTGTTCTCATTTTCATTCATCTCAAAATATTTGCTGAATTCTCTTGCAATTTCTTCTTTGACCCACTGATTATTTAAGTTTGTTGTTTAATCTCCACATATTTATGAATTTTCCCTTCTTCCATCCATTATTGATTTCCAGCTTTATTCTGTTATGATCAGAGAAAATGTTTTGTATAATTTCAATCTTTTTAAATTTATTGAGACTTGTCTTAGTGACCCAACATATGGTCTATCTTGGAGAAGGATCCATAAGCACTTGAAAAGAATGTATATCCTGCTGTTTTGGAGTGCAGTGCTCTATAGATGTCTGTTAGGTCTAATTCATTTATCATATTATTCAAGCTCTCTGTTTCTTTATTTATCTTCTGTCCAGATGTTCTATCCAGTATAAAGAGTGGTGTATTCAAGTCTCCACCTATTATTGTAGAGACATTTATTTCTCCCTTCAGCTTTGTCAGTGTGTGCCTCATGTATCTTATGGCACTGAGGTTAGGTGCATAAATATTTAGAATAGTTATTTCTTCTTATTGAATTGACCCTTTTATTAATATATAATGACCTTTTTCATCCTTTATAACAGTTTTGCATTTAAAATCTATTTTCTCCGATATTAGTAATCACTACTCCAGCCTTTTTTTGGTTACAGTTTGTGTGGAATATCTTTTTCCAATCTTTCACTTTTTTTTTTTTTAAGATTTATTTTATTTATTTATTCTCCTCCCCCCTCGTTGTTTGAGGTTGCTCTCTGCTCCCTGTGTCCATTCGCTGTGTGCTCTCTGTGTCTGCTCATCTTTTCTTTAGGAGGCACCAGGAACCGAACCTGGAACCTTCCATATGGGAGAGAGGCACTCAATTGCTTGAGCCACCTCAGCTCCCTGGTTTGCCATGTCTCTCATTGTCTTTCCTCTTTGTGTCTCTTTGTTGCCTCATCTTGTTGCATCAGCTCACTGCACCTGCCCGTCGTGCCAGCTCACCTTCTCCAGGAGGCACTGGGAACTGAACCCAGGACCTCCCATGTGGTAGGCAAAAGCCCAATCGCTTGAAATATATCCGCTTCCCCAACCTTTCACTTTTAACCTGGTTTTATCCTTACATCTGAGGTGAGTGTCTTGTAGACAACACATAGATGGCTGATATTTTTTTATCCATTTTATCAGTCTGTGTCTTTTGGTTGTGAGTTCAAGCCATTAACATTCAATGTTATAACTGTAAAGGCATTACTTACTTCCTCACTTTTGACCTTTGGCTTTCTCTTGTCACAATGTACTCTAGTCTATCTTTTTTACCCTTTCTAATAATCTTCATTTCTACGCTCTTCTCCAAGTCTCTAGCCCTTGTTTTTTCCTTTCAGGCTGCAGCACTCCCTTTAGTAGCTCTTGTTATTCTGGTCTTTTGGCAACATATTCTATCAGTTTTTGTTTGTCTGTGAAGACTTTGAACTCCACTTCATTTTTTGAAGGACAGCTTTGCCAGATACAGAATTTTTTGCTGGCAGTTTTTCTCTTTCAATACCTTAATTACATCATACCACTTTTTTCTCTCCTCCATGGTTTCTGATAAGAAGTCGGTATTTAGTCCTGTCGAGTTTCCCTTGAATGTGATGCTTTGCTTTTCACTTGCTGATTTTAAAATCTTCTCTTTATCTCTGATATTTGTCATTCTGAATAATAGGTGTCTCAGGGTAGATCTATTTGTATTTATTCTGTTTGGGGTGCATTGCCCTTCTTGGATATTGATATTTATCTCTTTCATAAGGGTAAGGAAGTTTTCAGTCATTATTTCCTTAAATATTCCTTCTGCCCCTTTTCCATTTTCTTCTCCTTCTGGGACATCTATAATGCTTATGTTTTTGTGTTTTGCGTTATCATTCAATTTCCTGAGACCCTGTTCCATTTTTTCCATTCTCTTCTCCTGTATTTTCCAATTCAGATGTTCTGTCTTCAAGCAATTCCTATCTGCTGTTATGTGCCTCTGTTGTATTTTTAGTCTCATCCATTATATCTTCATTCCCATATGGTCTGTTACTTTTCTTTGCAGACTTTCAAATTGTTCTTTATGCTCACCCAGTGTCTTCTTAATATCCTTTATCTTTTTTAAAAAAAAATTTCTCTCACCCCTGCCTCATTGTCTGCTCTCTGTGTCCATTAGCTGTATGTTCTTCTGTGTCTGCTTGTCTTCTCTTTAGGCGGCACTGGGAACCGATCCTGGGACCTTCTGGAGTGGGAAAGAGGGGCTCAATCTCTTGTGCCACCTCAGCTCCCTGGTCTGCTATCTCTTATTGTCTCTCCTCTGTGTCTCTTTTTGTTGTGTCATCTTGCTACAGCTCTCCCTGCAGGCCAGCACTCCGTGTGGGCCAGGACTCCTGTGCAGGCCAGCACTCCTGCGTGAGCCAGCACTCTTGCATGGGCCAGCACTCCACGTGAGCCAACTCTCCGCTTGGGCCAGCTCACCTTGCAGGCCAGCTTGCCTTCATCAGGAGGCCCCGACAGTCAAACCCTGGATCTCCTAAATATTAGATGGGAACCCAATCACTTCAGCCACATCTACTTCCGTCCTTTGTCTCTTTAATCATGTTTTCTTTCAATTCTTTAAATTGATTTAAGAGAGTTGTGTGATTACCATTGATTAATTGTATTAAATCCTGAATCTCTTCAGGATATTTGGTTTGTTCCATAGGCTGGGCCATCTCTTCCTGTTTACTAGTATGGCTTGCAATTTTTTGCTTATCTCTAGGCATTTGATGTATTGGTGAATTTACTCTGATGGCCAATTTCGCTCTCTTGCCTATTATTATTTTTTCACAGTTCTTCTTTGATATTTGGTTCAGCTTATCCTAAGTCTTTAAAATTGCCCAGCTTAAGTTACAAAGTTATGCCAGGGACTCACTAATGGAGCACAGACTTTCTCCCAGGGGTAGGATATAGAAAGCTCTAAAAGCAGTTTTTGTCCATGTAATTTCCAGACCGGCCAGTAGATGGCGCTCATTGGCGCACCTTTCCACACAGGTGTGATATAAAACTAGTAAAAGGAGAACCTGCTGTATACACAAACATTTTAGCACAAAAGTGAGACTTTAATCTCATGAAGAAGAAAAAAATCAATACAACTTACTTGAAAATTTGAAAAATTATCATATTTTCCCAGCTTTACATAAATATATTACTCCAATTTATTAGTCATCTTCAATATACAATATATAACTCACAAAACTGGGAGTGTTACAATACCAAAATCTTTCACAGCACTAGTTACCAGTTACCTTTGTTTTTCATCTGGCCAGAGCCGAGATTCAAAGCGGGCTCTGCTGGTCTAATTCACTGAAGAAAAGCCCTCTGACTCCCTCTTCCTTTTCCTTTGTAATAGCTGACAGGGAGGAAGAAGTCTGCTCCTCTTTCAGTCAGCTGAAATGAGTCAGGGGTTTTACCTCCACTGAATATCTCTGGGGTGGGGGAGGGGAGCCCTTCCTGGCAGCCAGGTGGTTTAGTAACTCCAAGTGTGTTGTTTCGGCTTCTTTTTCTCTCTGTCCCTCACACTCCTGGGAGTTATGAAGCACTGTCCTGGTCTGCTGACCCCCAAAGCAGGTCCCGTGGGCAACTTTTGGCTCTTTCTCCATTGTTTTTTTGAGAGATCTGAGCATTATCTGCCTAATCCAATGCCATCTTCCCACAATCCTCTATCTCCCTAGAATTTTCATTTTGAAAGCGAGCATATGATAAACACTTGATTTAGTGTCAATGTTATGTCTCAGAAGGTAGATGAAACAATAAACTACAATGTTGGACTTAATCTGACCAAGTGTTCTATGATATAGAAGTGAGAACATCTTTGCTCATAGATTGTATATGTCATTTCAGAGGACAAAATATGAAGGAAGATAGAAAAATCTAGGCTGTGTTAGACATGCTTATCAAAATTTAAGCAAGTTACTTCTTACAAATTAAGGGAGAAAAAAGAGCTGTTTAGTAAATGATGTTTGAACAATTGGCTATTCGTTTGGAAAAAAAAAATTGGATCCCTACTCACAAAATAAATTCCTGATAAATAAAAGATAACTATGAAAAGGTAAACTGCAAAATTTTTAGAAGAAAATATAAGAATATTTTATGTCATTGGGCTAGGGAAAGAGTTTTTAATATGATTCAAAATGCACAGCCCATAAAGAAAAAAATGATAGAAAGTTGACTAAATAAAAATGTAAAGGTTCTACTCAATTCTACACAACATATAAAAGTTAAAATATAGACCACAGGCTGGAATAAAGTATTTTCAAACATACAAGCTACCATGGATTAGTATCCAATATACATACATACTGTATCTCCCACAAATCACTTAATTTTTTAAAGTCAGGTTTATTGAAGTATAATTTACAAACAGTAAACAAAATTCATCCTTTTTGGTATAGTTCCATGAATTTTGACAAATTCGTAAGTTGTGTATCTACCACTACAATTAAGAATAGAATATTTCTTTCATCCAAAAAAGTTCTGTAGGGCCTCTTTGTAATCAATCCCTCTCCCCACCCCAGCCCCTGGCAAGCACTGATCTATTTCTATCCCTGTATTATTGCCTTTTCCAAAATGCCATTTAAATGGAATCATATGTATGTAGCCTTTTGAGTCTGGCTTCTTTCACTTAGCATAAAGCATTTGAGATCATCCATGTCGTTGCTTATCTCAGTAGTCTGTTCCTTTTTATTTGCTAAATTGTATCCCATTATATGGATGTACCCACTGTTTAATCCATTCACCAGTTGAAGGACATTGGGATGTTCCTAGTTGGAGTGATTCTGAATAAAACCAGTATAAACATTTATGTTTAAGTTTTTGTATGAATGTATATTTTCATTACTCAGGTAAATACCATACAATTGCTGGATCTTATGGTAAATATATGTTTAACTTTATAAGGAACTGCCCAACTGGTTTGCAAAGTGGCTGTATCATTTTGCATTATAAGTGTTTGCTCCCCTCGCTCCCCATTCTTGCCAAGACTTGGTATTGCCAGTTTCTTTAAAAGCAATCCTAAAGGGTGTGTGGTGGTATCTCATTGTGATTTACTTTGCATTTCCATAATGACTAATGATATTGAGCATCTTTTCATGTGCCTATTTGAAATCTGTATATATTCCTATAAAATGGTTTTAAAAACCAAATTAACCCATTAAAAATTTGCAAATAGACAATTTTCACAAAAAGAATTCAGAATAGACTATAAGCATCTAAAAATATGTTCAAAAGAACTAGTAATCAGAGAAATAGCGGGAAATTTGCAAACAGGCAATTTTCACAAAGAGAATTCTGAATAGACTATAAGCATCTAAAAATATGTTCAAAAGAAGTAGTAACCAGAGAAATACAGGGAAATATCATTTTGGGTCTCTCCAGTTCGGTAAAACTTTGTGATAACATGGTGTTTGGCAAGGATGAGAGGACATGGGAATTTGTAAATTCTGAATGTAGGAGTGTAAGTCAATGCAACCACGTGGAGATCAATTTGACAATACCCAATGAGTTGAAGATGCATCTTGCCTGTGACCCAACAATTCTTCTATGTATATACAAATAGGCACAAAGAGACATGTGCAGGGATGTTTGTTGCAAGATTGTATTAACCAAAAATTAACTCGTATGAGAGTGAATAAACTGGTTTATGAGTACAATTGAATGAATTAAGTCAACATGCATCAGTTAGCATGAATAAATCTTAATGTTGTATGAAAAAATAAGCAGATTGCAAAAATATATACTGCATGTAGCCATTTGTATAAAAATTGTAAGCACTCAAACAATGGTATATATTGTTTATGGATTCATACATATAGAGCAAAAATATAAAAACATTCATGATAATGATATCATCAATGTCAGGAATGGTGGTTTCCTAGAGAGAGAAAGGTAGGAAAATGGGACAGTGAGAATGGGTCTTTGACTCTATCTGCAACATTTTACTTCTTTAAAAAAAGATCAGCTATATTATTTTCAGTTTATTTGAAATATTTCATAATCTAAAATGATATTCAAACTAATTCTCAGCTTCTGCCTCCACCTTCTCTCTTTATAATAACCCTGAGGAAGATTCTAGGATTCATCCTTGCCTCAAAACCTCTTTAAATTACACAAAATATCCTAGTTTGACTCCAGTTCTGATCTTATGAGCCCAATCTGATAATACGGTACGCTGATTTTTAAGACTCAGTTCCACCTTATGGTCCAGTTTTGCTAACTGAATTCCTCTCTTTTCATTGAAACTGTGGACTTTGGTAACTAAGGAGTTGATCAAGGGCCGGAACTTTCCCTTGCATTGGCCATACCTCTTTCACAACTGGTATCCTGCTTCTGCACCCAATTTGGATGGAGACCATTTTGTTTGATAGACTTTCTTAGTTCTTGTTGCTTGTCGGTCTGGATTTCTGAGTATCTTCTGAGTCTCTGATGCTATATTTGATCTGCTTTTTGGATCACCTCTTATATTTGGTGTTGGATCCTTTGACACCTGCTGCATTCATGAGCTATCTTTGGAATATGGTGCTCTGTCCTCAAGACTGAATTTCTACCCAGCTCTGCTGCCTAAAACCTGTCCCAATCGAATGGATGAGTGTAATAAATAGCTCCAGCTAAGAGTGATGAAAATTTACAGCCCTTAGCACTTGCTAAGCTTCCTGATTTCCTTCCTAACCCATGTCAGACCGATCAAATTAAGCACTCTTGAGATCCAGACCCTTAAAATAGAAACCCATTTATTAGGACACGGCTGTTTCTTATGACCTTCCCTCACTCCTTGGACCTAGAGATAAAGTACTTCTTGGAAATAGGAACCTCTATCTTGAAGCTGACAGGGACATCATCTGTCTTTTGAGTGTGCACCAGGTCCTTTAAATGTGCCCCCAAACTTGGCGTAAGTCGCTGGAACAGCTCTGTATGTGAACAACTTGGCCCTTCCATTATCTGAAGATTTCCCTCTGGCTCTTCCCCAGGCTCCCTTCTTGCTTATGTGCCTCTGTTTAGTGTCCTGTTGGAATCTGCAGCTCACCTTGACTCAGTCTCTTTAGCAACTGGACCATACCCAACCTGAAGTCCTAGTATCTTCAAAGCTGTTGACTCTGACTCTAGATCTCTGCCTCCACTGCCATGTCCCCGTCCCTCAGGACCAGCCTCACCAAGCCAAGCTTATGAAAAGAGGGACTTTAAAGACATTGTGGGACAGCAGAGATGTGCTTGTGTTTTGCATGCCTATGTTCCCAATTCTGAGACAGACTGTGATCCATTGATAAGCAAGGCCCAGTCCCTGCATTCCTTTAAGTGGAACAGTGATCAAGTTGATTGTGTAGAAGTGAAGATAATGGGTGAAACAGGAGCGAGGCCAGAAGTCAGAGGCCAGGGGAATTTATCCCATGGAGGCTTCCTGGCAAATGTCTTTTCAGGGCTTCTCAGGGGGAGTCAGGTCTGTAGGAACAGGCAGTGGTACCATCTTCTCCAAGTGAACTAAAGAGTTTTCTGGGGACCAAATGACAGGAGAAATTCAGCATTACGAGTCTCTGCAGTATCCCTGTGGCCAAGGACTCTGCTGTGGGAATTTTGCCACATGGCAGGTAGAGATGGGGGAGTGGGGTAGGCTGGCAGCATCAGTTTTCTGATTGCACTCCATTTGTTGAAGTACTGGATTTGTTTCCCCTAGAGCTACAAATTTCTAAATATCTTTTATTAGTATGAAAGATAGGAGTTGAAATTGGCAGGATGAAGCAGGAACTGATGAAGTACACTGTAGAATTTAAGAGTATTTAGGAGCTGTAAATGCTCCTAAGTCAGTCATCAATATGATAGCCATATGGTTAGAAAATGAGAACCTTAACCATTTATGAAGAACTGTGAGGAGAGAAGTTACCAAGGTGTTATTATAACTAGTTACATGCCCTTAGAGTGCCTCTGGGTACCACAGACACATCATTTCAAGGTCATTTTGGGGGAAGCAGATGTGGCTCAAGCAGTTGGGTGCCCGACTACCACATGGGACATCCTGGGTTCAGTTCCTGGTGTCTCCTAAAGAAGATGAGCAAGACAGTGAACTGACATGGTGAGCTGACGCAATGAGATGACACAACAAAGAGACACAATGAGGAAATACAATGAGAGACACAACAAGCAGGGAGTGGAGGTGGCTCAAGCAATTGGGTGCCTCCCTCCCATATGGGAGATCCTGGGTTTGGTTCCCAGTGCCTCCTGAAAAGAAGAGGAACACACAACGAACAGACACAGAGAGCAGACAACAAGAGCAAACAATGAGGTGGGGGAGAGAGAAATAAAATAAATCTTTGAAAAATAAAAGGTCACTTTGGCTTCCACAAGGAAGTTATCCTTTGTGGCTTAGACTTTCTTACCATATTCTACAGCTATAGATACCTATAAGGAGAATTAAGCCTAAGAAACACCTTGGCTAGAAAATATTGTTCATGCACATTTGGCGTCTGAGGTAAAGGTGGATGGCATTTAAATGATTAAGCTAGATGGTGGAAAAGAGAAACGACCAAACGATCTTGATGGTGGGCAGAGCAGCACTGAAGGTGATAGAGCTTCAGGGTTTGGCTGGTTGTTTTTGTCCAGCTAGCAGTCTTGGGGGAATTCCCTGGCCAAGTATATTTTGACCTGACAGGTAAAGAAGAGGTTCTTCCTAAGGCAAGAGATAAAGTAGGGTGTCCATACAATGCATCTTCCAAACTAAGGTATTTTTGAGGCACTAACAATGGGCAAAAACCATGATTGATTCAGAAAAAGAGGATAAAGGTTACCCTGAATATAAATATGGAGGGGTCCTCAGACCAGAACAATCTTGTTGATGCCTTTGTGGAAGCAAAAGATGACCAATGTGACTATACACATGGCTCTTATTGAGTACTTGACATACGTGGAAATGAGCCACTTCTTGGAATAGACATGAAGATGGTGACATATTACAGAGAGGCTGGGAGCATAGTGAGAATATCCATTATGGAGGAGCCCCACACAGAAACCGAATGTTTGGCTTTCCCCAGCAGGTGTGTGTTCATCATTCCATTCCATTATTTTAACATCTTGACCTGGAGACATCAGAAGTCACAAGCAGCATCATAAATAGGCCAAAGTAAACAAATGCACAGTGGACAGGATTCACAGCAATCTTCCATGACATGCAGGTCATTTGAGAGAGAATTCTCTTTGAGGTTAATCAGAGAATTGCTCGTTCTCTTCATCCATATTGCCATTCCTGGATGAGAGATGAGAGGCCCAGTATGGATTGAGTTATAGGATAGAACTTCCTGGTGTCACAAAATCCCTGTCCCCAGGGCAGGTGGTGAATCAAAACTTTGGAAACAAGGTGAGGAAGCATTTGCTGCATCCTGGCAGAGGGGCTGTTTTACAATTCTGTCTGGTATCTGAGAATCAGCTGTTATTTCTGCAGAGAGGGCTCCCATAATTGTAAGACGGCATTGTCCAGTAGTCCTGTCTTTATGAGGCGATACTGTAGCAGAAAGCGGCTTTGACCAGATAGCATGAGGCCAGGTAAGAATGCAGGTAATTCAAGGGATGCTGGTATGGTGAGGGTACAATGATGGAGAACTGGATAGGACGGTGAACATTTCAGCAGACTTCAACTGAAGAGCTGATTTTCATTGGTAGTTTATATGACAATGTCAGAATTGTTACCAGCCATCTAAAAAAGAGAGAAAATTACAGGCCATTAACCTGTTAAACAGGAGCTCTGCAGGAATCTTGTTCCACCGATGATATACCTGAGTAGAGGCAGGTTGTTAACAAGATAAGGAAATCTTTCTAAGAATGTTGTTACTTGGGCTGATAAGGGCAGTAACCTGAGCTATCAAATACGAGATAAGGACACACTTAAATAGGGAAAATTTTAGAGAAAAGAGCAGATTATGACCAAATAAGAGATTAGGACACCTTATAAATTTGGGCTGTACAAAGACTGTTTACTAAATGGCTAGATGGCAAGAAATTTGACACCCACTGTAGATAAAACATTTCGTTTCAAGACAGTGCTAATTGCTAATTTTCCCCTATATTTGAACCCAAATCCACTCCCTTCCCTCTGGAAGAACAGAGGAAATCTAAAACATTTCCCATTTGTAGCCTTTGACTTTAAATTTATGATGTGCCTCTGAGTCTTCTCTTCAGGTTAAATACCAACAGGTGAAATTTCTGGTTGTAACTCACTTTGTTAATGCAGGTGTGGTCTGAATAGCTTAGAGTCAAACAGGACCAGCATTTCTTGCTCAGAGCATCATACTTGCATTCACATAATAACCTAAGGTTGCATTTACTCCTTGTAATGGAGAATGAGCTAACCATGAAGAGAGGCTGGAAAACCAACAAACCAGAGGTGGTGGGCTACTTTAGCGTTCATGATGATTGGCTACAAGGAACTCTAGTCTGTCCTTCATAAACCTGGCTGATGTCGCAAATTCTATTGTAGGATGGGCAAGCAAATCTGTTTAGGGATGGCCCTCGTAAATTCCAAACAAATAGGAATCAAAACTAACAGGGGCCCACACTAGACCTCTGTTGCATAGTTTAATAGAACAGAGATGTCCTAACTGCTAGGAAGCATTTAACCTCTGTAGTTATTTGCAAGGTATCTTACAAGTTTTGCTATTTTTCAGGCTAGGTTTTTCACCACAGTGTTTAACGACTTCCTAGACCGGAAGTAGGCAGGCGATGTTAATGTTTTGCACGTAAGAGTATTGCCTCCTTTTAAAGGTCTAATCACCTAAGGATATTTCTGTTGAATTTGATGTGAGTTAATAAATAAGAATGCTTTTATCAGCACGTTACCGTTACATTTGAAAAGCAAAGCAGCCAAGCCACAAGAATCTGATAGACTCAGGAACAACTTGTTCTAGGATCTGTTTTATCTTGTACTAAGGTTATGACAATATTCAAAGGACTTCCCTTGCCCTTTAGATACAAAATCCAGGCAAAGTTATCTAATATCTTTTTGAAAGTAGTAAGCATGCAGGCTTACTAGAGGAAGTCTATTTCAGCTTTTGCAGAAGACATTTTTGAAAGTTGCATATAGATTTTATCTCTGTAAATGTATTTTTACATTTACTTATACTAAGTGCTTTTGAAATGCTTGATAACATTCATGCTTCTTTGAATTACCAAGGTCTCCAACATAAGCTTTTATAAAACTTCCTGCCTCTGGTTCATAGTTAACAATATGCTAACCATTTTAAATCAGCAGGGCAATGATATATCAAGAAATTCATATGACAGAATTACATTTGGGCATGATCGTTTTTGAATTTCAGACAATTATATCCTACATTTTCTTAAAATAGGGTATACCTCTATTTTATGTATTGAAAGTCAGGTAAGTCAGTAACTTAGCTGATTTAAATCAGAAGAATCATGATATAGAATAACACAGAATAATAACACATTTTATTTTGCAAATTCAACAGGTCTTTAATTTGGAATGGCACTTCTGAATTATCATCTGTACTATTTACTAATAAATATAGTTGTGATTTTAGAACTAATTGAACATTTAATGAGCATCTACTATATATTAAAATATTTCTTGATATTATAAAAATGGTTAAAGTGTGTCTTTTGTACTTCAAGAAACTCACTACAGAAGAGTTAGCCAAGTATGTACACTATACAACACATAACAGACTGTAGTGTAATATACATGCTTTTAAAACAAAGGCATGAATGAAATATTGCATTCCTGAATTTAAAAAGCATTTTTACATCACATTTAAATGGCTGATGAAATTATAATTTCCACATTTTTCCACTTTCAGAATGCTTTATTAAATGTTTTTAAATTAAATAATGCATGTAACATAGCCATTAAAAAAGGTGGTCCGCTTCATTATCTTTTCCTGTATTTTCCAATTCTCTACATGTGTGTATTAATTCAAAATCAGCAAAAAACAAAATCCAAAAAAATGAGCATCATGGAAAAGCAGGACTTGACATTATCTGTCCTTTACAAATGAACTGCCAGCTGGAGCTATCACTCAGGCGGGAAACAGGAATTCACCAAGTGGGCCAAAGAGAGACTCGGGTTTTCAAACAGGAAGAGACATGGAATCTGATTCTGGCTGTCAGAGGGTGCTGGTGTAAAGCTCCAAAGATCCTGGGGAAAGATGATGCCTGCCTTTGTAGTCAAAAGGCCATCAGGGGAATTAAGCTAAGAGAGACAAGTTTTGTGTGCAGTACCCTTAGTTTCACTGACAGGCAGAACAAGATTTAACCAGCTAATTTAGTCTGAACTATGAAATTTAGGGTGCCATGTGATCATTCAACCTTGGCGGGTCATAACTCCTTCATTCGCGTATAACCCAAATGTCTTGGCCCCATCGGCCCAGTCCACAAATGAAAGTAACATTTCCATTAAACACCAAAATTACAGTGCTGGACATCCACCAACTTGATTGCTAGGCATTAACTTTCAAAATTGTGCCCCCTGTGGACATGGGAAGGTTTCCCAGACTCTCTTAGGCCAGTTCTGAAACAGCCTGGGTTCTCTGATTTGCCACCCTGCTGCCCTGGCTCCTTTGCAGACCACAAGTTTCACTGGCTGACCACCACTGCTATGCACACTCTGACTTTTGTGAGGATAGGGACAGGGGACATTTGTCTTCCCTTGTTACAAAATCCCTAGCATAGGACAGCCCTTTCCATTAATTCCCCTTAACAGCCTGTATTTGGCTTGTAGCATTTATCAAGACTTTACTGGAGGTTCCTAGCAATGAAAGCAAAATAGAACATGGAATAAGCTGTAATTATCTTCAGGAACAGTGTGCTCAAAACCGAAGGCTCCCTCATTCAGACTGCCCCTGTGCGAGGAATGTACAACAGACCTACTCCTCACCCTCTGGTTTTTGCTCCAGGACAGCTAAAAATGTTTTAAAATATGCACCCCCTTCTTGCAATGTAAGTTTGATGTAAAATTATGCATCATAACGTTATATAGTCACAAAGGATGGCATATCTGGCATATTGGTAAGGCTAAATATGTAAGTAGAACGTTAAATCATGGGCTATAGTTAATAGTACAATTATAAGATTGTGCTTTCATCAATTATAACAAATGTTCCACACTAATGCAAAGTGTTAGTAATGGGGTGGAATATGAGAATCCTGTATTGTATGCATGATTCTTCAGTAAACCCACAACTTCTCTAATAAAAAATGCAAATTGCATAAAATGAGTCTATTTACGGTGAAATAATATAAAACACATGTGTGTGTATATATATGTATATAGAAATACATGTAGGCAAAAAAAAAAAACCCACGTTAAACTTTTAAAGGGCTCAATGGAATATAAATACTATAGCAATACACAGCATCATTCACTTTGCCTTCTGTATGAATTAATGCTCCCTGGAGATATGCAAAAATAGCCCTGGTTATTTGCTACCCACCATTCTTTTAAAAAAATAATCGAACAAGCTCTTCTTTAAGGGTGGAAATTCAATTTCTCCCCCATTTCAATCTTATATTTTCATCTTATACCTCCCCAAAGAATTTTATCCTAACCTAATATAATTAATTTATACTTGAAAGTTTTTATTGATCACCCCATCATACTTTCTGTAACAAAAAACAGGCATAAAATACATTAAAGTAAAAAGGCTTTTAAGTTTTTTATGATTGTAATGCTCTAATGTGCTAGAATCACCTTCTGGATTGAGTTAACCCTACAATTATTACTAGAATACAAGTGAAAAAAAACACGTCAATATATTATGAAGTCTGATAGTTACTAAATGTAACAAATTTTATTGACGGTGCTTTTCTTAATGAAAAGGAAGTGGCTTTTAAAAAAATTAGGTCGTCTATCTGCAGATAAGTATTATTGATTGCTGAGGTAGACTCCAATGTCAATTCTATTTCTACTCTCACTGTATACATACGAATTCTGTGAAATGATGTATTCTTAAATAAATAGAGAAGAAGTTTCTTATAGCAATTGCAGACAATTTTTTGAACTATTTCCCAGTCAGATGCTAAAAGTCTAAAGTAATCTGTTCACTAAAAAAAATCTTTTTAATAGTCTATTCTCTGGAACCTCAATTAGATTCTCTTTCAATTTCACTAAAAGCCAATAATTGGCAACAACCTGACTTGCAAAAAGACTATTAATTATAACTGGTACTCTTTCACTTAGAATCTCTTTCACTTAGAACCTCTTTGTTTAATCTGATATACTCAGAAAAAATCGGATAAATGGTACTGTTGTTTATTTCAACATATTTTTGCCTATACAGTATGTTTTGATAAAGCATATATATTGTTTTGAGCAGGAGACCTTTCTATCCATATCTTGACAGAGATGAGTCTGGTGGCCTTCTAGAGGCCAGGCATGATATGATTTCATAACATTCTGGAGAGTAGGGAAACCTGAAGCACACATCACAAGAATCCATCGAGAGGCATCTTCATGCCTTCATTCACCCATCCATTCATTCATTTATTCACTGAATAGTTGCTGAGTGTCTACTATTTGCCAGGCACTGGAAAGCAAAACAGATGTGGTCCCTACTCATGGATCCTATAGCCTAGTGGAGAAGAAAAAGTAGAAAGTCCTAGATAAGGGGGAATCTTACTTAGTTTGGGGAGTTAGGACAAGAGTTTCTGAGGAAATGACCGAAGAGCTGAATGCTGAAGGATTCTTGGGTGTTCAAAGGCTAATGGGGATGGAAAGAGAAAGAATATTCTCAGGTGCTGAGGCAGGAAGGGCTGGCCTAGTTTTGAGGAGCTGAAAGGACAGTCTGAGTGGGTGAAGGATATGAGAGGAGAGGAGAAGGTTAGGTGGATCGTGGGAAGAACCTTAAGAAGTCAATGAAGGATTTTAAGCAGGGGAGTGACGTTGTCAGATGGAAGATGCCTGAGAAGAAATACCAGTCCTCTGAGGATAGAATGCAATACTTCAAGCAGCTGGCAAAAATAACAAATTCAAGGAGCAAAGTAATGTGCTAGGAAATGAAATACAGATTTTATAAACTCACTAAAAGTAATGTCTTTTAATTGAAAAAAAATAAGAAACACCCACATAAAACTTATACAACGAATGTTGTTATAGCCAAAAAGTGGAAACAACATAAATGTCCATTAACTGGTAAATGGATAATAAAATGTGGTTTATCCATACAATGGAATTTTATTGGGCAATAAAAAGGAATGAAGTACAGATACATGCCACAACATGGATGACCCTTGAAAATATTATTCTAAGTGAAAGACACAAAAAAATGACATAATGTATAATTCAATTTATATGAAATACTCAGAATAAGCAAATCTCTACAGACATAAAATAGATCAGTGGTTGTTTAGGCCTCAGAATAGTAGAGGGATTGACAGCTAATAGGTACCAGGTGTCTTTTAGGTGGGACAAATATTCTAAAATTAGATTGTGGTGATAGGTGTACACTCTCGAATATACAAAAACATTTAATTGTAACTTTTATTGAATTATATCTCAATAAAGCTTTTTAAAAAAAGAATTTTAAAAAAGCAACTGGATATTTGTAGAAATGGATCTCTTTTCTTTTTACTTTATGTTTATATTCTTTTTACTCAAGTAACTGTAGAACAAGTGACCACCATGACCGTCTTGCTCAAGTGAGTTGGGAGGAAGTCATCTGAATGGCCTCTTATTAGAATGGTAGAGTTGAGCCCACTGTTCATCTAAACTAACAATTCCAAGCTGCTGGTTCAGTTAATTATTATGAGGGCTGTAAAAGAGACTAAAAAAATTGCTCAATTAGCATTTTATTTTTTAAATAATTTTCTTAATTTTTAAAAAGATACTTAGATTATATTCAATTAGCATTTTAAAAGAATGTTCTTCATTTGATAAAATAATACTTTTTTCTTTTTTTGTTTTTCTCTTTTGGCATGTTACCGTTTAAAAAGTGACCCCATATTATTTCTTGAGATCTTGTTTTCATTAAAATGAAGGTACTTAAACTTTAAAATGTTGCCTCAGACCTTTTTGACATTTATTTTTTAAACTCTGACTAGGAACATGTGAATAATAATTTATGAAATAATACATAGCTTAAAAATAGCTTCAGAGAAAGGGAATGAGGTTGAGCAGGTGGCAATGTTTCCGTTTTCACACTCTGAGAAGGCCAAGGCTTCTTAGGGAAGCATTCCCGGTATCTGTATTAATCAGTTTCGTAGTTCCTCAGCTGGTGTGTGTGTGTCCAGTTTTATTTGGCTTATGCTGCTGGCTCTGTTAGCTTTTTGTAAAAATTCATTGCACTTTCCTTTCCAGCTTCCGTCCTACTTGTGTGTGCATGCCAAAGTGTAACTCAGGTTTCACCCCTCAGGCCAGTTAAAGGGCCTTGTTTTATGTATGAGGAAGCTGAGACTCAGAGAAGATAAGGTACCCTGATTTAGTTGTGTCACTAGTTTAGTTGTGTCACTGTGTCCATGACAAGGCATGGAGTTGGAACTCCATTCTGTTTAGTGACACATTCTCTTGATTTTTCCAGCCTTCAACCTCTATCTTTTAAAATCTAACTTAGGAACAAGTATCTACATTGAACATCACTTTATGTTCCTTATCTAAGAACTGATTTTAAGATAAGATAGAAGTGCTTATCTGTGTGGTATAAACGGAGGTTAAGAAATCAGAGGAAAAAATGGTGGCCTTTTTAGGGTAGTTAAATGTGTCAAGTAATTTAAAAAAAACCCAGCTATTTCTCCTTTTTATAATTAAATAGCAATAAGTCATGCTTTGTCAAATGCGTTTTTAACAAAAGGCAGGCAATAGCACCAGGGCTTCAGACCTGAAGGATTTTAGGAGTGGAATGTCAAGGTCGATGGAAATTAAGACTCAGGACTGGCTCTAACCCAGACTACAAGTCTTCCAACTGATCTCCCTGCTTTTTGCTCTGGGCCCCCTTTAGATCCATTCTCTGCTAGAAAGTGCTTAAAAAAAAAAGAAAAAGTAAGTAAACCATAGGTTTCTCTCCCCTACTTAAAACTCAAATACTTTTCATTGCATTTAGGAAAAACTCCCTCATTCCTTTCTTGGTCCTACAGGATCTGGCCCACGTTTGTTTAGCCCTCCATACTCATTTCCTCTTTTTCAAATTCCGCCCCCTCACCCCCCAAACTAGGACTAGAACAGGTCCCAATTAAGGGTTCTTTGAATTAGCCATTTCCTTGTGTGAAATACTCTTTCCCCTGTTATTCGAATTGCTGCTGAAATGTCTCCTCAGAAATGTCATCCTTGATGTTGCCATCCAATCATATTCACCTATGGTAATTTCTTTGCACAGCACTTTACACAGATATTTTCTCTTTCTCCCTCTCCCCCTTAAAGTTCCTAGAACCTAGGCTATTAAAGTATGTCGTCACCGTTGCTCAATGTACAGCCTAGAGTCATGCCTTATATACATATAGGAGCTCCACATAAAACAGGGCAAAACTTAACTCCTATTAGGGATACACTTAAAAATGTATCTTTCTCATCAATCGGGTATTTCCACCTTTGAAGAATAAGTGCCTAGACAGTGCAACTTGACCTAACTGGCCCTTCTGATTTTAAGCATTCCTGTTTTTGTTTTTTTTTTTTAAAGCATGTTAGCTTTTATCTTGGGCTTGGTTTCTCCGTGGACAAAGCTTTACTTTCGGCTTTCCATATCCCGTAAGGATTAAAAGGTGAGCACTAGGGCCCGGAGATCCCTTGATGCTAATTCCTGCAGTTCGGATAGGGCCAAGGGCCTGGTACGCCCTGAGTGGTCCTCCCTAGAGATGCTGGGGAGAAGGGGCGGAGCCACCCCGAAAGGATGGGCCTGCCTTGGGCCATTAGATCTGGAGGGACTGTCGCTTTTGTAGGGTCCCGGGTCTTCACAAGAAAGCAAACCTGGCCTTGAGACGAAGCAGCAGCCCAGCTGACATCGTGGGTGAGACTAAGGGGTCGAAGGAAAGGACGCAGGGCCTGAAGCCAAACCTGTGGAGAAAAGCCGAAGTCTGGGTATTTTGCCAGAGAAAAGGGTTAAATCGTTTCCAAGGCAACGGGCCAGGAAGCACGCAAGACGTCCGCCGCAGGTTCGTAGGTCAGCCTCGAGTTTCAAGCTCCCACGGCTGAGCGGGTTCCGGCCAATGGAGGGGGCCGTGACCACGTCACGTGACTGGCAGGGCCGCTCCGCTACTTCCCCCCGAGCACGTGGGAAGGGTTTTCCTTGTCGCCTCTTTCCTTTTTTAAAAGCCCACCCATTTTTGCGCGGGCTCGGCCACGGAGTTCTTCTCGCGAGAGGCGTGCCCGTCTCTCGCGAGAGTGAGTGGGAGGCGTGGGCCTTAGACTGTGCTGCGGGCTGGAGCGGCTGCTGCGGAAGCCCAGGGGGTGGGGTGGGCAGGGCCGGGGCGGGCCGCGGGGTGGGGAGGGGGGAGGGCTGGGGGCCGGTGCGGGAGGGGGCGCCGGCCTGCTAGCTCACCTCGCGAGGCTGGTCGTTGCGGGGCGGTGACATGCCTGTGAGCTGCGGAGGCTGCGGCCCCCAGGTGAGCCGGGAGTGGACCCTCCCGCGGCGCAGTCGGCAGGATGACTGGGGGTTGACGGCCGTCTGTGGGGTCGGGATGGATGGAGCCCCATCGTGGGTTCGGGGCCGATGGAGAGCTGCGCCTTCGTACGGCGGTGGGAGGAGGGCGGGAGGAGCGAGGCGGAGTGAGGAAGCCTGAGGCCCCGGGCCGTGAGGGGCTCTTGGGGTCCCGCCTGTGGCGCTGGGGCTGCGGTCCCTTTGAATGACAGGCGCAGTGGTCACCCTCGGGGTGGTCGCGGGAGCCGGGGCCCCTCGCCGAGTGCTGGTGCGTGTGTTTAGTTAGTGTCGTGGTGCGCGCACAGGAGCGTTTGCAGGAGGACATTGCACTTTCTCCCCGAACAGCGCATCTTTCACTGTCAGAAATCCTGAGCCATGGAAGGCACAGCCCAAATCTTGTGACAGAAACGGAAGGCGTCAAGCAGCTTCCCAGAGTATTGACATTTGGATTTGCTGTAAAATTCTCTCCTAGGCCGTAAATGGCTTAAATGCAGGCCATCTAGTATTATGAATGGATTGTATATACGTCTGTTATTGCAGGCAACTAAACTGCTTCATAAAATATGTAAATGTATGGGTAGATGTAACCAACGGACTTAAAAAAAAAACCCAAAACTTTGGCAAAATGACAATAACAGTAAAATCCACAGTGATATAACAGATCACTGATATGATATAGCAATTGATATAGCAATATGATATAGCAAAAATCACTGATATGATATAGCAATTCTTTTCCTCTCCTCTATACCTTATTAGACCGGAGGTGGTTTAGCTTAAGATACTAAGAGATTTCAAGATAAGAAATATATTGCTGAGAGCATATCTAATTGCCTCAGTGCAAACTGGACTTTAAGCTTTCTGTTTCTCTCTTCAGCTTTGTAATTATTCAGTTAGCCCCTTGCAAAGCATTTTCTTTAGCTTCTTTCCACGTTTATGTTGATTGATACTGATTTTCATATGTCTGAAAATACTCAGGAAATATTGGATAGTCTGTAATGGGAAGATGATTTTGTTTGTGATTTTAGAATAAATGACAACATATGTGCCTAGCGTGATTGGCATCAGTTAAAATAATGCAATTTAAGGAATCTTTCTTATTATACAGTCATGCTCTTTCAAGTAATTATTGGTTATTCTGAAGGCAAAGCTGTGACCCAAGGGATGATATTGAATTTCATGGTTAGTTGGAACTGTAACAGTGTAATTTTTGAGAGATACAAAGAGTAAGGGAATTAGTAAAGAAGTTGATTTTCAAATTGAGTTGGTAACCATATACACTGTTGAGAAGGGCCTGCCTAGAAATATACTCCTAGAACAGTGATATTTCCCAGTTGTTCAGGATATAGAGGTTGCCTAAATGACAGTGAGAAGTTCTTTAGCCTCCGAACTCAAAAGGGAAGTCTAGAAGCTGAAGTAATTCCCTTGCTTTTATTTTTTTTTTAAAAGAAACTTTAGATTACAAAAATGTTACATAAAAAATATAGCGGATTCCCATATGCCCCACTCCTTTGCTTTTAGAGGCTAGAAGAAGCATGACACTTTATATTTTTAATTTCAGGAATTTACTATTTAGAAAAGTAATTAAAATGATACATTATAGGTAATTCTAAGGGAAATTTCCAGTTGTAAGTAGGCAGAAGAGTTCTGTCCAAACTTAGAGAAAATGTGAAAAAACTTAGGAAATGTGTTTTTGCCAACAGGTAAAAACTCAGTTTAGATTAGAAAGGTTCCCTCCCATTTCATCTTTGTAAACTGATTTCAAGGTTAGAAAAATAGAAGTTTTGCTGGTCTTTATAACCTTTTGGTAAGGGTTTCAAACTTTTGGGATGTAGATATTTGCTGTTTCGTCTTTCTTTGAAAAGTAATTGAGGTAATTTGGGTAGAGTAATTACTTGGTAATGGGTTAGCTGATTTATTTTGTTCTGTCTTGTACCCCTCATTTTGGTAGTAAATAAACCACTAGGAGGGAATGAGGGCTGGGGACATGTCAGGAAAAGATCTAGGATTAGCCTGAGCTTTTAGTTAAGGGTGTATAAACTGGTAATGTGGGAAAGGAAAGGAAAATACTTTATCAATTTAAAAATAGACTTGACAGATCCAAAGGTCCTCATTTTTCCATTCATCCTTATACATAAAAGTTCTTTTATTTTTAAGTACTTACTGGAGTAAAGTCACTTGAAATGTATAAAGAAAGGAGAAAAGTTAACATTTTTTTTGATTAGTCTGGTGTTGACTCATGAGAAAAATAAGATAAATGGTGTAGTGGCCTAGAACAGATGATTACTTGAGTGAAAATGAATTACTGTGTAGAGAGTTTAGGTTTTGGAGTCAGACATATCAGTGAATTACCATCCCTGTGCCTCATTTTCCTCATCCCTGAAATGAGAGTTGTAATCCCACCTCAAAAATTTATTTTGAAGAACCCAGGAGCACATAGTAGCTGCTTACTCAGTGTTTTTTCATTGACTTCCCTTAATGGCTTGAGGATTATTTGGCTGCAAGGAACAAAACCCCATTTGAATTAGTTTACCTAAAAAATGCATTTTTTGTATGGTTGATGGACTGCCACCAAACTCCATTGCATGAGGTCCAGCTCAGTGCCATGGAAATCAATTCCAGTTTTTCTCTGGGAACACATGGTTTTATGTCTCTGAGTAGGAACCTGACAATATCTTTGCAGACTGGCTTTCTCTTTAAAACTCTTGGTGTCTCCTTCCCCAAACTTTGGTTGCATGAAACTTTGATTTGTCATGATGCCAACATCAGACTCACTTTGGCTTTGCAACATGGTTCTCCACAATTATCTCCATATCTCAATTCCAAATTCCTGGAGAGAGAATCTGATTGACTGGATTTTGCACAGATGTCTACTTCTAATCTACTTGGCTGGGGGTGAGGGAAGATGGGAATGGGAAAATAGATTGGAGAAGAAGACTTATGTAGAGCTGCACTCTCCAGATTGGGCACAGCAAGAAAGGGAGTGTGGATGGGGAGGAAATAGAGGGTACCTCTGGTATACTTTAACATCCTGCAGTTTGAGTTCTTCTCCTAATACTGCATTGAACTTGCTCTCAGCTTGATAATGATCTAGCCAAACCAATGGTCTCTTTTTCAGGACAGATATTCCTAGATGTGTGAGTTAGGGTAAATTCCTTAACCTTTTTGTGTCTCAGTTTCCTTATATATAAAATAGGTATAATAGCAGTACCTTTTGTTGGGAATTATGAATTCATGTGTGTAAAACAGTTAAACAGTGCTTGGTTGGCACATAGGAGACAAAATGGCAGGTTGTGGTATTATTTATTGAGTGCATAATGTGTGGCAGGTACTGATATGGCTTCCTCCAGCATTCAGAGAGGAAAGAATATCATCTAGACTTTAAGGAGCTTAGAAGTCTAGTGCTGACCACCCTATATTTAAAACCATTTCTTAGGTGATACTGCTGTCCTGATTCTCCTAAAATCTGCCTTGCCTACCTTTTAGATGGCCATTTATTTGTGGCTCCTGGTTTACCAGCCCAGGAATCTTGTATCATGGTTGTCCCCTTAGATTGTCTCTTGACCTTCTGTTTTTTTTCCTATTCTCGGGGATCAGCTTCCAAGCTCTGTATGATTCTTAGATTAACATCTCTGCTTCTGATCACCCCAACTATAGCTATAGTTGCCCTTTGAATATTTATCATATTGACATAAGACATTATCTTCCAGTTACCCTGTAACTGCCAAAGGCATCACCTTTATTCCAGCTCCCCAGTCTTGAAATTTTAAAAGTATTTTTTCACTCTTCTTTTTTTATGCTTAGTATATATTTCAGTGAATAGGTTCTGCACAGGCCTATAGAATGCCTCCTGTGTGCCAAGCACTGTGCCATCTGCAATGCACTACTCCATTCTGGTCTCTATTCCTGCTACTGGCAGCTTAGGGTGGACTTTCAAGAGCTGCTTAAATGCTTCTTGGAAATTCTAGACCAATTTTTTCCTTCAAATATTTTTTTCAGTGCCCCTGCTCCATTTGCTTTTTGGGATTCCAATTACTCCCTTTTTACAGTGCTTAGTAAGTCACTGATGCTCTGTTTGTTTTTTTAAGTTTCTTCTTTCTGTGCTTCATTTTGGATAGTTTCTGTTGCTCTGTCTTCCAGTTCACTGAACTTTCTTCTGCAGTGTCTAATATGCTGTTAATTGCATTCAGTATAGTTTTAATTTTAGATGTATTTTATTTTCATCTCCGGAAGTTCAATCCGGGTCTGTCTTATAGCTTCTCTTTCTCTCCTCATCTGTATCATGTTTCTCTCTTTTTTTTTTGT
>JAQZBX010008510.1:0-47934 GCA_029593785.1 Cabassous unicinctus | reverse complement strand
TTTTTCCAAACACAGCCTAATAGTGCCGTTTATTTCCAAGAAATAATCTTTTTCTTTTTTAATTTAGAGAGGGGCACATAAAGCTAATGAAAATGTAACTTGACAATTACTATGCAAGTTCTATGCATCAAGATTCATGGAGCAACAAAGAGAGGAAGACAGAGAAAAATGACAGTGACGCTGTGGAGATGACATTGGTGACTGTATTTCACCTGAATCATAAAGAGGATCTTGCCAGTCAGAAATGAATGGGGAGGACAGCTCAGGCGGTGGAACCAGCTTGAACAAGGGTGTGGCAGTTTAAGAATATGCAGTACATTTGGAAATCATGCAGCTATACAATGTAATTACACAAAAAGGCGTGTATGAGCCTCAACTTCTAATCTCTCAACTGAAAGACTGGGTCGATGCTTTCAAGACCCTTCTTTGCTCTGATATGTGTAGCCTGACTCAAAAGAGGGCTGCTGGACCCATGGTCCTGGGCTTTATTCCCAACTCCCTCATGCATCTGCTGAATAACTTTGCCCACTCAGGCCCTTTACCTATCATTCCACATCAATAACATTCTTAATTTTTCTATATTCACTTTAATAAGGCATCTATATATTGGGTGCCAATGATGTCTCTGGAACTGAGCCTTCCCTGGGGATTACATGTTGACTCAGACACAGCCTTACATTCAGGGACCACACCTCAGAGTTTGGTGGGTTAGACAGGAGGGAAATGGAAATTTTTAACACAATGGAGATAAGAGTGTATGTATAATTTAGTCTTCTTTAGGCTGCGGTAAATTTTTATGTTGAATTATTGGGGTTGCATTGTTAGGCTATCTTGAAAATAATATTAATAAAAGCAAAAGCCTCAGTCATTTATGGCTCTCTACTTGCTATGCATGCTAAAACTCACATGCACTCTTTTCTTTTATCCACATAGGAACTTTAGTAGGCATATACTGCCACTAATACCATTTTACAAATGGAATAAAACTAAGACATAGAGAGGTCAAGTATCATGTCCAGAATTAACTAGATGGGAAGTTGCAAAGCCAGTTTTCAAAACGGATTTCTGATGCTACATTTCTTGGTCTTAACCACTGCACTGAACTCTTCACGTTGTTCACCTTCCTGAAGTACAATGTGGTAGCTCTCAGAGCAAGAATCTTGGCAGCTGAAGTCACATTCTTCAGAGGCAAGGACATGATAGGTTCACTGAATCAGCATCTGTCATTGCTAAGCCAGGACCCTTTCTGTGGGTTGGGCAAGGACACATCTAATGGATGGATGTGTGCCATCCATTAGAAATCTTAGACGTCTCTCTAGTTGTCACTGGATTATGAGCTTCACTTAATATATCAAGAAATAATGGTTTTGATCGGTTAAGTAATCTGCCAAATTATTTAGGCTTTAATGTATTAGATCCCAATCCTGAATCAAAGTCAGTGTAATCCCCAGTTGTAAGATATGGGCTGTAGTTAGTAGTAATATTTTGACGACGCTTTTTCATAGTTTGTAACAAATGTTACACAACAATGCAAGGTGGTGGTGGTGGGGTAATGTACGGGAGCCCTGTATGATGATATGCAGGTTTGTTTTGTAAGTTCACAACTTTCATATACACTTATTGTTTATGCATGTTAATGTATGAATGATATACATCAATAAAATTTTATTTTAAAAATATGAAATAAAGTAACTACTGAAACACAGGAAAAAAGTCAGTGTAATCCAATAACATTTATTCTCTTTTCTGGGCCATGACAATTTACACATATGCACAATAGTTAATATCCTGATACCACCCCCAAAAAAAGCAGAAAGTTTAGGACTTCCCTACACAGAACACCAAAGTCTCCACTTTCTCTTTTAATGTCCTTGTCACTATTTGAGGCCTGAAGTGGTTGCTAATGGGCAAATCTTTCATGAAGAAAGACAGCTGAAAGTTTCAGAAAATGGACAACATTTTCAGATCCAATATGCATGATAGCATCTGAGATATTGGTAGAGCCTTTGACCTTATCTTTGAAACTTGTTCTTTCAATTTTATATAATGGACCTTTAAGTGGTTTTACTTAGCTTTATTTCATCTAGCACCAAATGGAATGCATTCACATTTTTCAGGTAATCAGGTATTTTTGTCTTATTTTGTTTTGGTGTTTTGTCTATAGTTATAGGATGTAACTAATTATATATTGCAAGTTATAATTATAGGGTACAAAATTCTTGGTGCCTTGGAAAGGAATGATAACACAAATAATATAAACAAAACAAGAAATGTCCCACAGCTTTACTACATGCTACAATATTTTATTTAAGGTTTCTAGAAGAATCTAAATATGTATTTAAATACAAGCATGAGAGGAAAAAAATATGAATTTCCATGATTAATGCCTTTGAAATATATGCATTGGGAAAAAATTGTAAATTACTTACCAGTGAAACCTTCAATTTTAAAAACATTTTATTATGTACATTTTAAATGTAAACAGTATTACTTCATACGTATAGATGGCTGTTCAAAGGGAAAACGTACAAATTTTTTCAATTCTAAGTCAAAAGAACTTCAGTATTGAAATTTCATTTCACGTAACAACACGGAAACAAGTTAATTTCTTTATTAAAATAGCTATTTTTTAAAAGTGGCTTTATTGTATAAAAATGGAAAAAGTAATTGTCCAGGCTCTTGCAAAATATTCTGTTTGCATGAGTTTATTTTGTCCAATTCAAATGCTCAAGTTTTATAGTAGAAAGAGTCCATCACAACCTTATAATACAACTCTTATTATGCTGGTGAGAAAACAAATGCATTAAAGATGTTATCAATTGTTTTTTGCAGGAGAAGTCAGGGATTCATCTAGAAGCCATCTCCTAGTCCTCCCCTACCTCCACCTGCCTTTCTAATGTGTAGAGATGTTAAAGTGTGTTTCCATTCCTCAGCCCAGCGGAGATGTTGGGTGAAATGAAAAGTCCTGACTATACTTATTAAACCTAAAACCATGAACAATCAGTTCCAGCTGCATTGCAAGGTAGGAATTATCAGTAGAATGGCCCCCCACTCTCTTTGTTGTAGAATACCCTGCCCTCGGGTGGCACAGATTCACTTTTTCTCTCCCGCACAAAGTGGGGCACAAGGAGCTGCCATCCACTAACCCTGACCCTCACAGTTGGCTGCCCAGGAGTCCACCAAAACGGGAATATTCCCCTGCTCTTTTGGATCCTTTGGGTTTATAAGTAATAAAGTGGTCATTTACTCAAAGTTTCTGTTGTGCCTGAGCCTGTGTTCCCACAACACACGGTAGAGCAACTTGCTCTGATAAATAGAATTTATGGGCTACCTGTAAACTACTACATAAAAATGTCTGTGGTAGACAGAATAAAGGTTCCTGAAATATGTCAATATCATACTCACTAGAACCTGTGAATATATTAACTTATAGGGTGAAAGGAGCTTGCAGACATGACTGAGTAAAAGGTTATGAGCTGGGAGATTATACTGGATTATTCAAGTAGTTCCAACGTAATCACAGGGATCCCTATAAGAGGGGGCAGGAGGACAGAGCCAGAGATAAAAGGTATAAGGTCCAAAACAGAGGTCAAAGAGGAGGGAAGAGGCTCTACTGCTGACTTTGAGATAAAGGAAGGGCCCACAAACCAAGGAATGCTAAGGCCATAAGCCAAGGCCTCTGAAAGCTGGAAAAGGCAGGGAAATAGGTTCTTACTCTAGAGCAGAAGTTCTTAACAAGGGGTCCATGAGCTTGAATTGAAATTCAAAAAAAACATTATTCTTGTGGGGACGTTTCTTTGCAGGTGTAATATATTAATTAAATAATACACAGTATAGTGTGGACTTAGTAAGGTGTCTATGGTTTTCACCTGACTATCAAAGGGGTCCATGGAACAAAAAACATTAAGAGCCCCTGCTCTAGAGCCTCTAGAAGGAATGGAAGTCTGTTGACACCTTGATTTTAGCACAATGAAACTGATCTTGGTCTTCTGCACCCCAGAACAGTAAGAAAATACATTTGTGCTATTTTAAGCCACTAAGTCTGTAGTCATTTGTTATAGCTGCACTAGGAATCTCATAGATTATTTAAAGAATTAGACAACTGTCTACCAGAGTAAATGCACTTTGATTTTTTTTTTTAACCTAAATCAATTGTGGTATTTCTGGTGAATTGATATTTTGCCTTCAAGTATTTGAAAATCGGCATCAGATCTCCACTCCTATTTCTAATGTTACCTTTGTTATAGTCTTGTTTTAAAAAATATACTTATTAAACTTAGATTCATTATTGCCAGGGATACAAAAGTAAACAGAAGAATCCCTACCACACAGAGCCTGCATTCTAGTTGAAAAAAAAACAGATTATCAACAAGGTTACAGACAAATAGAGTTTCTTGTTCTAAAAAGGAAATGAAAGGTGCAATGCCAGAAAATGACATGGGGGGAAGGGCCATTTTAAACAGGGTGTTCCAAAATTGCCTCTCAGGAGGTGAAATTCAGCTGAGGCATAGAACCAACCAACTGAGCCAAGGGCAATGCTTGCCTTCTTTTAGGAACTCTGAGAAGGTCGATGGGTTGAGGCACTGTACATGTAGAGGGCTGAGGAGGGAGAGTGGGATGGGGAAGAAATAAAAGCTTTTGAGTTTGAAGAGCTAGGCAGGGCCAAGGGGCTGTAGATAATTGTACTCTGAATTTTTACCTATTATCAATTTTAGGCTGGTGAAAGACTTGGGAGCAGAGACATGGTGTGGGTTTGAAAAGCTCACCCTGGCTGTTGGACAGCAGGGTAATAGATTGGATGTGGGCTGATGGAAGGGAAAAGCCCCAATATGGTGTTTGTTACAGTAAATCTACATGAACAGCAGTGGTGGCTGAGACCAGGGCAGGGGCAGAGGCTACACAGAAGAGAGAGAGTTTTGAGGTCTGTTGGGACATCTAGTTCATGAACTGAAAGCAGGAGATGGAGGTGTGAATGACAGAACAGGAGGAGGCCTCAAGTTTGCTTCCCAGTTTGTGACCTGGGATAGTGAAGAAACCTGCCCTTTTTTAGAATGGGGGAGAAAAATGAAGTATCCACATTTTTAGGGGCTTTCTAGGAACAAAAAAGTAAACGATTTGTTTGGTTATTATTCTTTTAAAAATTAGGAAGGTGTTCTAAGACTATATGAGGTAAGTACATCATGGGTGAAACATTTTTATAACACTAATTTCAAGATATCTCTTTCCAGCTATCAAATGATTTTCTTCATGAATGCATTTTAATGAAACAAGACTTGCTTACTCTTCCTTCTTATCTGGCTTTTTCTCAGCCATAGGTAATGATGTTTAAACAATTTTTGAAAATAGTATTTTTTTAACAAAAGGAGAAAGATAAAGAATAAGTGATGAAGTTTCAGCTTATGAATGAAAATTAAAGATAAGGTTTATTTGGCAAATTTTATTTGTTGGGATTTGATACCTTAATTCTGTCTTTCCTGTAGCTATTTTCAGGTACAGTCTCCATAAGTGACCACAATGGAATTATGCATCAATAATTCATAGATGGCCATGAGACTACTTGGAAAGGAAAGCAGCCACAGTGTTCTGGTCTTTCCAGCAATAAATTATTACCTTGGAAAAGATATTAGGCTTAACTACTGATTTTTTACTTTAAAAATGAACACATCATATATATCCCTGATTTTTTTTTAATTGAATATGTTCTGCTTGGTCAAAGAATAGTCCATTTCCCCCTAAGCAAACAAACGCTATATTTTGATTTAAATTACAATTGTATTTTCTATTTTTCTCAAGCAAAATACATAAACACAACTAATTACTTAAAATTTATGGCTTGTATTTCAAATTGTCTTAGACAATATTCTTTTAGTAGTAAACAATGAAAAACAAATTCAGATTCACTTAAACATAAGGAAATTTATAGGCAGTGCAATTGATTTTTCATGGAACTCCAGGGCAGGCAATAAAGGCAATACTCACAAACTGCTGGAGAACTAGATTGGAAAACTATCAGGAATGTGGGACCTCTCTTTCTCTGTCTCTGTCTGTCTGTCTCCATTTCTAGTGCTCTGCATGTGTGTGACTTTGTCTCTGTCTCTCTCACAAATTGTTTCTCATTTCACATTCTCTTTGTGCAACTACTTTGGTTTTTTCTTTCTCTCACTGAATATCCTTTACTGTTTATCCACACACTTAGCCTAACATGGCTTTTCTACTGTCCTGAGTAGATCTGTGATCAGTTCAAGTGAAACACACAATTAACGAGAGGAATCCTGCATTCCTGAGGAAAGGAATCTATTGCCTCATGCTGGGTCAGCATTGAATAAAGATGCCTCAGGGAGAGAACATAGGTGCTCTCATTTAGTAAAACATACATGTGTTTTATAAACATGTGTTTTTTAGTCAGGTTTTTCCAAATTATGATACACAATGTAATAGGGTAATGTTGAGAAATGATGTGTTTTTATATAAGAAGATATGAGAAGAATATAATTATGTGGAGTTGCATCACTGTTTTATTAACAGTGATCTGATATATGCATTCATCACAGCTACTCTGTATCAGATACTATGCTAAGTGCTCCCTCTCTAGCCCCCAACATGCTTATACACTCACATACTCATATACATTTGCTTCTTAAACAATCCCTGTGAGGTAGATATTATTACCATTATTCTTATTGCTCAAGAAAATGAGGTTAGGAGGGGTTAAATGGCTTTCCCATTGTACACAACCTGTAAGTAGGTAACAGATCCAAGATTAGAACACAAATGTCCTGGACCCAGGGTTTGTGCACTTAATAATGGTGTCTTCCTTCCCCCTGAATGTGGGTCATTTGCCCATTCAAGTCCATTATCATTTTGCAAATGAATCTGAGAAGAACTGTTATTCTCTTTACCAAGTAAATAATAATTTAAAAGTTTCTTCTAATAGGGTTTTCTTTTTATCTATTGCATCTGTGCTAATTCCTGACTCCATTTCTCCTTTCCCTCAGATAATCTAAGTTATTTTTCTGTCAGTGCTGTTTACTGCATTTTACAAGTATCATTGGTGTCTATAATTAGGGAATTGTGAACTAAATTTTTTTAAAATGAACAAGTAAAATAAATTTGTATCTATAATAATATTTGATGACTCTCACTAAACATATCTTAAAAACAACATTTGTTTGCTTTTTGTTTTTCCTACAGTACCATTGCTAATTTTTCATTATAGTCCTGCAGATCCAAGTCAATTTAAATATATTTTCCATTGAGACTTGAAAAATGTGCCTTCAACTGTTGTTATTTTTTTTTTCCATCTTAACTCACCTTTGTAAAGGAAAATTTGTTAGAAGTCTAATGTAAACTCATAAACTGGTATTCAGCCATAAAAATCTGAAGGGAAAAATGAGAAACATTATAATTTGAATCACATGCTTAGGGATTTGTTGAAAGTTAGAAAGTTCCACAATGGAACTTTAAAAGGTGACTTCATTGCTACACATATTACTGGACAAGAAATTCACAAAAAGTCTATTGTGACACGGTCCTGGTTGTAACTAGTACTTTATTTCTAGTAATTTCAGAAAGAGAATAGTAATGTTGATGTTTATTTTTTGTCCTAGTTTTATTAGGATTTATAAGTGGGAACAATGCCATACACTAAAAACTATAAATTTACATCCAGCCCACATTAAATTGTTGTTCCATAATTAGGCTTTAAGGTAAAAATCATCTACCATCCCCACCAAAAAGTTATATTTCATTTTTATCCTATAAGATTGGGTCTTTTTCTGTTTATAAAAGTGAGCTACACATGCATTTTGTCCACCACAAGAAATGCTTTTCCAAGATGAGTTCCTATTTTTTCTTTCAGGAACAGATTTTAAACTTTTAAATGGTAATTTCCCTTAAAAAAAATCACAAACAATTAAACAAAATGTATTTATGCACTTGTGTACTGCTAGCCTCAGCATCATGTTTAATCCAAGCTTTTAGCCTCCAAATCTATAGATGCACCTGTGGTCAGGCCCCCCAGACTACCCTCTGCAGACCATTGTGTCCTTTAAATGAAACCTCCGGGTGAATGCAGTCCCAGGTGATGGACAAGGGGTCTCAGGAACAGGGAATGCCCCAAAGAAACTAGGAGAATGAGGTTTTATGTAAGGATATAAAAAGGTGCTGTATGGGTTGAAAGAAGAACGGGCTCCCTCTGTAGAGGCAACCACCCTCCTCAAGACAAGAAGGGCTTTGAAGATCATCCAGGGCAACCTTAAAGCCAGGCAGGGAGGTGCTGAAGACAGCAGGGCCACGTGAAGGAAGGTCCCAAGCCACTGGGCCAGCACTGGACAGCTGAGACGGGTATGGATAAACTCTCTCCTTTCCACTTCTGAAAACCTGTCACAGGGGCAGTGGAAAAGAGGACACTACTGCTGCAGCACTCATTTCTCTTCCCTCCTCCCATCTTTCCTCACTGAGACCTAAAATGGCAGGAGCTAACTCTGAGAAGCATGCTCGCCTTCATGGATAAAACAGCAGCCGCGATTAAGGGATCAAGAATACAGTTGCAGGGTTAATCAAGGGCACCGCCGCTCCGGACAGAACCTTGGGAGGCTTCCTTTTCTGGCGGTCCATCTCAGCAGTTTCCAGCATTACCAAACTTTCCCAAAGCATTTATTAGAACAGCGAGACACGAAGTGCCAAGCTACATCCCGGGTTCTTTCCCTGGCTCTTTCCCGGGCTCTGGGGCTGCAGAAATGACATCCACGGTGCTGGAGCCACAGCCTGGAGCAGCGGGGCGACAGCGAGCTCCTGAGGGCGGGCAGGAGGGCGTGGCTTTCAGACAGGTGAGGGGAAAGAAGGGAGGAGACTCAGATCGTTGAGCGGAGGCTTGCAAAGCTTTATCTGGAAAGAACTGGCTGCGCGGGATAGTTAAATTCTTAGCTCCTCTGGAGAGAACCAGGAACGAATTGAGAAACACCAGAGATCTGATCACCGAAGAGTGCGGTGGTCCCATCCTCCCCGCAGCGACGCCTGGGGTTCTGACACGTCCTCGGTCCCCACCCCACAGTAGCAGAGATGACTGGAGGCGCCTGGGCAAGGCGCTGGCGCTGGCGCTGGTGCTGATGCTTCGGGACCCGGGGGAAGGTCGGCAAGGTAGGAAGCTCGAGGATGGGGGCGGCGGAGCCTCCAGGATGGTGGAGCGGAGGGACTGACTTCTCGCGTGGTACGCAGACTGCCCCTTGTGCATTCTCACCGCTGCTTCTGGTGTTTGGCCCTGACCAACAGTTGCCCTGTCCTCCTACTGCTGTCCTTGAAATGGTTACTTTACAGCCTGGTGCTCTTCAGTTTTCCTTTGTGCACATATGATTATTGCCTCCTTCTCTCTTGTTCTAATATCCCAGGGGTCCTGAGTTGTTGATTTTCCTGCTATCTGGCTCCTTACGGCCTCTTAAATTTCCTATAAAAACTTTTTCTAAATCTTCCAGAGACCCTAGCAACAAGTGAATTAGAATTATCAGTAATGAATTCAACTCCAAATTGCAGGATTTCCACTCCCCGTGGAAATTTTTTAATTGGGGAGTATTTTATTCCTACAATAAATCAATAAATTAAGTTCTGTGTATGGTATCTATTGTATATCTGTTACAATCAGTTTTGCTCTTGTAAAAGATATCTCTTGGGAGAATAGCCGACCACCAATTCTTTTATCCAAAAAAACACATAGTTTAAAATATAGTTTTTGTGAATGAAATAAAACAAAACAGCATTCATTAGCTCTTCTTACTTGTTTCTGTGCTCATATTTATAGAACAGTAAATGAAAAGTGGCTTGTTCTTATTTTCAGTTTCCTTATGTTTTTCAGAACTAAAACTGTCCTGTGTACAATCATTTGCAGCTTGAAAAAAATTATGTGCAACATATAACTGTTTAGGGTATGATTTTTGTCATTTTATCATCTTGTTGACTTTAATCTGTTTTATTATGGCAAATTTGCTCTGTAAAAATGGGGAGCAAGCACACAATGTAAAATTTTTAAAAGAACAATACTCAATGTATTAGGTCATTTCCTGAAATAATACATCTTAACAAGGAATCAGTGGTCAGTATTTTCATTGTTTTTTCTTACACATTTTCCACATATTCATGAAGAATTTTAAAAAAAAATACATATTTATAGCAGATGGAATGTGTTTTTTCCACTGAGACAAAATATTTACAGAGAAAGTGACCAATATGTATAAAGGAAGATACTTCAGGGTTCACTATATATCACATCACCCCATTTTGCCTTGTAAACTCTCTCATTAAGGCAAACATTGACCCTTTCCATGATAAAATTGATAACTTCTTTATGTTTAATAGAGTAGAAGGGGAGTTGAGTGGAAAATATGTTCATTTAACGTTTTCTTTTTTCAAAACAGTTTTATTGGGATGTAGTTGAAATACCATGCTCTTCACCCTTTTAAATTGTACAATTCCATGGTCTGAGTATATTTAAAGACATGTGCAGCTATCACTACAGTTAATTTGAAAACATTTTCATCACTTCAGAAAGAAACCCTTTAGCTATCATTCCCCTGTCCTTCCCATCTTCCCAGCCCTAAGGGGCCACTAATCTACTTTCTGTTTCTATAGATGTGCCCATTTCTAAAAATTTCATATAAATGGAATCACATAATATGTGGTCTTTTGTGACTGACTTCTTTCACTGGGCATGTTTCCAAGGGTCATTCATCTTGTGGCATGTATCAGTACTTCGTTCTTTTTTTTATGGATTAATAACATTCATTTGTGTGAATATACCACATTTTCACCCATTCATCAATTGATGGACATATAAATTGTTTCCATCTTTTAACAATTATGAAAAATATTGCTATAAACATTTGTGAACAAAAATGGACATATGTTTTTAATTCTCTTCATTTTATGCCAAAGAGTGGAACTGCTGGGCCATATGGTAACGCTATGGTTAATCAGTTGAAGAACTGCCAGACTGTTTTCCAATTTTAGATTCCCATCAGCAGTGTATGAAGGTTCTGATTTCTCTACATCTTTGCCAACATTAACTCTCTGACATTTTTATTCTAACCATCCTAGTAGATATAAACCGGTATTTTGTTTTGATTTGCATTTCCCAATGACTAATGATGCCAAGTATATTTTCATGTGTATTTGTGAAATGTGCATATTTCTAGACTTTCAAATCTACTCTATAGTTCTATAGGTCTATCTTTATATCAGTACCACAATGTCTTTACTTTGGTTGCTTTTAAGTAAGTTATGAAATCAGTAAGCATGAGTTCCCCTACATGGTTATTTTTTCAAGATTGTTTTGATTATTCTGGGTCTTTTGAAATTCCATAGGAACTTTAGAATCAGTTTGTCAATTCCTAAGGAAAAAAAAAATCAGCTGGAGGGAAGCGGGTATGGCTCAAGTGTTTGGGCTCCCATCTACAATATAGGACGTCCAGGGTTCAATTCCGGGGCCTCTAGTAAAGGCAAGCTGGCCCACACGGTGAGCTGGCCCAAGTGAAGAGCTAGCCTGCACAGGAGTGCTGGTGCAGCAAGATGATGCAACAAAAAGAAACACAGAGGAGAGACAATAAGAGACACAGCAGACCAGGGAGCTGAGGTGGCGCAAGAGATTGAGTGCCTCTCTCCCACTCCGGAAGGTCCAAGGATTGGTTCCTGGTGCTGCCTAATAAAAAGACAAGCAGGTACTGAAGAACACACAGCAAATGGACACAGAGAGCAGACAGCGAGCGCAAAAACAATGGGGGAGGGGGATAAATAAATAAATAAATCTTTTTTAAAAATCAGCTGGAATTCTGTTAGGGATTGTGTTGAATTTATAGTCAGTCTGGGGAGTATTGCCATCTTACAATATTTAAGTGTTCCAATCCATGAATATGGAATATTTTTCATTTATTTAGACCTTCCTTAATGACTTTCAATAGGATTTTGTAGTTTTCATAGCATAAGTTTTGATAAAAGTATTCCTAAGTGTTTTATTATTTTTGATGTTAATGTAAAGGGAATTATTTTCTTAATTTCACTTTTTTATTTTTCAAGTGTATAAAAACTTAATTTTTGTAGATTGCTCTTGTATCCTGCAAATTTGCTGAACTTATTTTAAGTTCTTGTAAATTTTTTGGTGGATTCCTTAGGATTTTCTAGATATAAGACCATACCTCCTATGAATAAAGATAATTTTACCTCTTCCTTTCTAATTTGGATATCTTTTTAAAAAAATATCTTTTATCTTGCCCAATTAACATGGCTAGAACCTGAATTATGATGTGAAGTAGAAGTGGTGAAAGCAGACTCCCTGTCTTGTTCCTGAACTTATGGGGGAAAGCATCCAGTCTTTCAATATTAAGTATGGTGTTACCTTCATCTGGTTGAGGAAATTGCCTTTTATTCATAGTTTCTTGAGTGTTTTTATCATGTAAGTGTTTGGATTTTGCCAGATGATTTTTTTTTCTGCATCTACTGAGATGATCATCTGTTTTATTTTATCCTATTAATTTGGTGTATTATGTTAATTGATTTTGGTATGCTAAGTCAATCTTGAATTCTTAAGATAAATCCCACTTTCATGGTGTACGATTCTTTTTATGTTTCTGGATTTGGTTTGGTAGTATTCTGTTGAGGATTTTTGCATCTGTATTCTTAAGAAATATTGGTTTGTGGTTTTCCTTTCCTGTGATGTATTTGGCTGTTTTTGCTACTAAGGTGACACTGGGCACAAAATATGAGTTATTATTAACTATAAGAATTAAGACTTTTCCTCTAAAATAAATATTAAATAAAATTAAATAAATACATAAATAAATAATTCCTGTTTAGATATTGCACAGTCCTTAATATTGCTGATGCCACATTTCTGATTGCTACTACATTTATTACACATTTAGCATCAGACTAAAAAACAAGACTTCAAAGCAGTAAAACAGAGGAAAGGTAAAAACTACAAAAGCTCTTAGGAAGGAGAAATGTGGCACAGAAAGAAAAAAACCTTACTGACTTTTTGCTAAGACAAAATTCTATTGCAGAGAAGGGATCAGAGAAAGTATTTCAATAATTCATGCAAAACTCAGTAATTTCTTTAAAAATATTCCTCTTACTTTTTAATTAGGTGCAATATTCTTATATTGGCAGGAAGAATATTTTCATATATTGCAGATATAATATCTTACTAGGATCTTAGAGTTATTTCAAAATTAGCTGAAATGAAAGCATATCCTCTGACTTCTACCCATAGACATTCTATAGAGTATCTTTGTGGTGTTGACAAATTGGAATGATCAAAGTCATTAGAGCCTTCTGGATTAAAGTCTTCTTGAGAAATTTAAAGTATGATCGAGCAAGAGAAAAAAGGGAAGAGGAAACTTTGAGGTCACTTCTAAATACATTTTTTTAAAGTTTTATTTATTTATTTCTCTAGCTTTCCTTCTATTGATATATACAGCCCTAAACTTTCCCCTTTCAATATTGAATACATCCATAAATCAGTGCTGTGGAATACACTCTCAATAATGTGCAACTGTAACTTCTATCCTTTTCCAGACATTTACAATCAAACTTATTCAAAATTCTGCACACATTATCATCTCCCCATTCTCTATCTTCAGTCTATCTCCTGATAACTCTAGGTTCTAACTCCATGAGTTTACTCATTATAATTAGTTCATATTAGTGATACTATACAATATTTCTCCTTTTGTGCCTAACTTATTCCACTCAACATAATGTCTTCAAGATTATGAAGATTGCCAGATGATTTTTTTTTCTGCATCTACTATCTATGTTGTCACATGCATCAAGACTTCATTTCTTCTTACAGCTGAATAATACTCCATTGTATGTACATGCCACATTTTGTTGTGGATAATTCATTGGTTGATCAACATTTGGGTTGTTTCCATCTTTTGACAATTGTGAATAATGCGAGTATAAACATCAGTGTGCAAATGTCTGTTCACATCCCTGCTTTCAGTTCTTCTGAGTATATTCATAGCAGTGGAATTGCCGGGTCATATGGCAAGTCTATACTCAGCTTTCTAAGGAACTTCCAAACAGTCTTCTACAGCAGCTGTACCATTCTACATTCCTACCAGCAGTGAATAAGTGATCCTATTTCTCCACATCCTCTCCAACACTTGTAGTTTTCTGTTTTTGTTGTTTGTTTTTTTAATGGCCATTCTAGTAGGTATGAAATAATATTTCATTGTGGTTTTGATTTGCGTTTCCCTAATAGCTAGTGATATTGAGCATCTTTTCATGTGTGTTTGTTTTGTTTTAGCCATTTGTATTCCCTCTTTGGAATACTAACACCTGTCTTTCTTGGATAACTGTAGTAGTTGCCCTGTTGTCTCTCCTCCCTTGGTACTGGGAGGAAGATCTTTAAGTTCTGCCTCTGGCAGTTTGACAGAAAAAGCAGCTTCCATGCCAAATACTCTTGGAAAACAACTTCCCTTTAAAAACTACACTAATATAAGATGTTAATAATAAGAAAAACTATGTGTGTGGGTGTGTGGGGGGGGAGTTATATGGGAATTCCCCATAATTTTGATGTAATATTTCTATAAATCTAAAACTTCTCTAAAAGGATGTTGTTGATGTGGGAAAATGTGGGAGGGCTAGGGAGTGGGGCAAATGGAAATCCCCTATATTTTGTGTGTAACATTTATGTAATCTAAGTTTCTTTAAAAAAAAAATAAAAATACATATTTTAAAAACTTCTCTAAAATTAAAGTTTATTATTACTTTAAAAAAAAACTATAGAACTCTTCCTTTGTCCATAGCCTTTTATTGTTTCTTCTTCAAAACAGTCTCCATCTCATTCCTTTTGCTTTGCTTAGTAGTAAAAAGGGACTTCCAATATTTTAGCTTAAAAAAAAGTAAATCTTTTAAAAAGTTTTTAGAGTCAATATTCTTTCCTGTACCAAAGAATGCAGGAAACTGCAATATGAGGGCAAGTCACAAAAATTAATTTGACTGACACTCAATAGTTCTGGTTTTTGCATTCCAGGACTTAGCAGAGGGGATCCATAGGGCATGCAAGTCTGGAGGGCCACACCCAAGGGGCACCCTGTGACTTCAGGTGTTAGGAATAATCAAATTCTGTTTCAAGAGCAATTAACTCTATTGGTTGTCTAAATTAAATGCCAGTAAAGTTCTTGAAGCTTAAGTAACTTATACATTCTAAACAGTTTTGTTGATTCGTTTATTGTATTTATGGAAAGGGCAAGTCACCTTTGACTTACTAAAAGACCTGACATTTCAGACCTGTGTTTATTTATTTTTGTTTGAGTATTCAATTTTACACGAGGGCTGAACTATGTTTAAGAGGAAACACCTGTATAAAGGCACTTATCTTCACATTCTAGCTCAGGAGTGCTCTCCTGGGGGCCACCAGATTCTTCAGAGCCCATACAGAAGTGTCCATTTTGACTCATTGCACCTCCAGCAGTCAGCTGTTCAAGACCTGATGTGTGACCATTCCCTCTCCTTCAGATGGTATCGTTTTCTCCTGTTTGACCGACCTGCTAAGATGCCAACCAGATGTGCTGAGGTATTTCAATTCACTAAGAAATACATGTGTTTTTTCCCATGTAATTCTTTTCATAGAAGTATTGTATCTTAGAACTGATTTATTTCTTACACTTATTACATTAATTTTGTATCAAGGTTGATATAATTCAGAGTATTCCTATGTTCCTTATTCTAATAATAATAGTAACAGTTAATGTCATGCACTATGCATTCCAACAAGTATTTTTACCTTCAATATCTTATATAATTTTCACAACAAAATTAGACTAGGATAAAGTCTATCATCATCATTTCCACTATTTCCTGATGCTGTCTTTCTTAACTGTACACTCTGAGGGCTTGAAACCTGCAGGTCTGGCACTTCCTATTCTAAGACAAAGGAGAACTCAGCCCAGCAGTGAAATCTCAGTGTAACTCCTTGTCCCAAACCTGCAACAAATCCAATACCCCCATCCTGCTGAAGCCTCCTCCTCAAACTGTGTGCAGCCAAAAGGATCTCACTTTTCTTTATAATTGTGAACACATAAGCATGGGTCTTTCAAACACATCATGTTTAAAAATTTTGTCTATTTTTGAACTTTTATAAATGGAATCATACAGGGTGTATTTTTCTTCAATTTAACTTTTCACAGAGTCCATCCTCTTGACCATACCATACACTAATTCTCATCATCCCATGTCTCATTTAACTGAACTAGGCCACATAGCTTCTTTCACTCAAAGAACTTTGACTAATACATGTTTTTCCAAAATGCCTCAAAGAATAAGCACAGGAAGAATAAATGCACAGCGTGGTTTCTTAGGCATTCCTCAGCTTGCTTGCATTCCTTATCAAGCTCATTATCGAATTCATGTTATCTTTACCATGATTTTCAAATACTGGTTTCCCCTAATTCATTCCTAGTACAGATCCCTGAGCTGGCAATGTCATCCTAGAAATAGGCATTATCTTTACCTATGACACTTTTACAAGGTAGCCTTTCAATCCAAATCCTGTTTATTGGTATCACATTTCCATTCATATGATCTAATAAACCTGATGTTTCTTTTGCAACTCCTTTATTTTCCAAACTGGTGGATACTTTCACATATGCAATCGCATTTGAGATAAGTAAATGTGGATGCCTACACTGATTTCAGTCACTTGACCAAAGTCATGAAGGTGGGTGTGGTAGTGCAATGCAGTGTCTCCCACAGCATATCCCCTTCCTTTCCTTATCACAAAGTCTCCATCTATCTGTCTCAGCTGACTGGGTTCCCGAGTGAGGCCAGACATGAGTGGGTGTACAAATGTGATATGTGATCTGTAGTTAACACAGACATCTGTTCAAGAAAATGTATCCATGTCATACTTGCCAAATTACAAAAGAGCTAGTCATCACACATGATTTTATTTTATATAAACATATACAGGAACTGGTTTGATATCATTCTAAAATAGTAATAATGATAAAAAAAAAAAAAAACTAGCGACATCCATATATCATTTACCACTTTACAACCAGACTGGAGTGAGATCACATCATACAGGCTTATTTCTTAATAGATGCCCATTTTTGGGCATCACATTTTTTTGCTCACATTTTGTGATTTACGCAGAAGCAGAAAATGTTTTCCTTGTTAAGCACATAATATAAAAGGACTTCAGGAAAGACATCCAAATTTTAGCACCATTTAATTTTAAATTGTGGCATTGGGCAAAGTTTTATTTTCTTTTTTTTTATCTGCTTATTTTCTTATTATCACTTTATGAAATTTCATTTTCTAAACTGAAAAAAATCAATTTTAAAAGTACAATTCTTATATCTTTAAATACTTTATGTTATTCTATTTTGGTTGAATTAACTGTGATTGAGTCTAGACCTTCACACAAGCATGAAGATGAAACAGTTTCCTGGTCTTTTCCTGGCAATCAGCAGAACACGTAGTCATGCTGTACTCTCAATGGTAGCCACCCGCTCAAATGAATTCAACTGCAGATCTGATAGAATTTCCCTTCTCACCCCAAGATAATACAACTCTGTTTAAATAAATTTATTTTTATAATGTTTAAAGTAATACATGTGCATTACCAAAAATAAAGAAATGAATAACATTCATGCGTAATCCATCCACACAGTCATAAGTACGATTGGCTTTAGTTAGAGTTTTCTCTTATTTGTATTATTTTGTAAAGTTCATGTGATACATTAAATCATAGATCATGCTTTTTATTCAGTTACCCTTATAACAGTACTTTCCTATGTATTATAAATTCTTTAATACATTTGAAAATAATGTTCTGTCATAAGTATATACCATAGTTATTTAAACCATTGCCATACGCATGTACATTCAGAATTTTGCTATAAGAAGTCATTCTATAATTAGCAAATATGCATACAAATCGTCATAACTATAGCATATCTACTAAGATGAAAGTGAAATTATTGAGATTTGTTATAAGTGGAATTAGTGAGAGTTAGTGTATTTTTGAGGCTCTTGATACATGTAGTTAAATATTTTTTTAAAACTTTATGCCAACTTTCAATTCCAGTTAGAAGTGGATAAAAATACCTTTTCCAATACTGAATATACTTGTGTGTTCATTAGACATCATTGGACCCAAGTGTGGTCTCCAAGTTTTAAAATGTATAATATTACATGGTTAAAATATGAAATATAATAACAATAAATATAATAAAATAAATGCAATACTATTTACAAATATCTTCTCCTTATTAACTCTTAGTTGTTTTATTTTTGAAATATTATACTTCATTCTATCAGTCATTTTCTTTATGATTTTTCCTTTGCTTTTAATCATGGAAATAATATTGAGAATTATAAACTGTTTAATAATTATTGAGCCATTGCTATGTACTAGGTTTGTTATCTGCATTATTTCACTTACACTTCATGACAGCACTGTGAGGTGGGTACTGCAATCTACCTAATACAAAGATAAGGGATGCAGATGTGGCTCAAGCAGTTGGGTACCCGCCTCCCACATGGGAGGTCCCAGGTTCAGTTTCCGGTGCCTCCTAAAGAAGACAAGCAGACAATGAGCAGACACAATGACCAGACACAACAAGCAGACACAACAGGCAGGCACAACGAGCAGACAATGAGCAGACAGATGAAGGAGCCATCTTGGGGGGATGAATAAAAAATTTTAAAAAAAGGATAAAGATGTTGAGAGCCTTACTCAAGATCATTCATTTAGTAAGTGCTTCAATCATTCCCAAATCAAATTTAGTGTCTACTCATTTATCCTGGGTTAGTTTTCTACTTAATTATATTTTCCATCTAGAAATTATTTCAATAATTGACTTCAAGTGAGGCTCTAATTTGATTCTTTCTAAGTTACCAATCAATTGTTAGATCACCAGATTTTGAATGGTCCTTTCATTTTCCATTGATCTTTGATGCTTTCTGAACTATACATTAACTTCATATATACATATATATAAATATTATTTCCAGCAATTTTTCAAGAAATTTGCAAGATCAGTTTGTCTTTGTGCTGCAACACAAAGACAACTGGGCAGGCAACAACTTATCTGACTCTCTGACAGATTAATAAATGCTTTGACAAAAAAATTGCCTTATTTATAATAAAATTGTTACAAATGGAATAAAGGTATTTATATTGACAAGAGAGTATACTCTTAAATTTAATATTCCTTAAAGTTATTTTTTTGTAGTAAAAGCATAAGTTATTAGCTTTCTAAATGATGGATAATTTTATATTTTTAAGGTTGTTTAGGGAAATAGTGCAAAAGCTGATTTATCTAATACATGTGAAAGTAAATTGAATTTTCAACCTTTTCCTTTCTCTGATGCAAAAGAAGAACCACTGTGGAATGCAAGCCCCCACCTGGTTGTCTCTGAAAGATTCAGAAACACTGCCTCCACCTGGGGAGATAAAACAATTGAGAGCTTGTGCCACATGGCAATTTTTGTTTAGCACTACCCAAGACTGCTGTTTTTTTCAAATCCCAGTGTCTGTAAGAAACTGTGGGGAATTTTTCATGTACTTACTACAGCCTATTCAGGGATATATGGGCTATTGTGCAGAAGGTAAGAAAACATCTTTAAATTATATAATCTGTTAACCATGAAACTCTTCTAGTGGGTTTGTGCTGTTCTCTGGAAAGGTGGTATTGACTAATACAAATTTCCCCATGAGACTTTGTCTATGATTTTTGCTAGAGAGCAGCTAAATTACTTGCTTAAATCGGCCAGAAAATTTCTTTAGGATTATTTGCCAAGATCTGAGAATCTTCAAAAATGCTTGTTGGTGTGAAAGTATCAAAGCAGACTTCTTGTCATTTTCCTCCTGAACACAACGGAGTGTGTTGAAAACTATTTGATTTTCTCATGTCCCTTTATACTTTTTCAATTAAGGGAGGGAGGGTGATGAGTAACCCTTTTATTATGAAAAAAAAAATGTGTTTTATAGTTATTTAAGTTTTCATTCACCAATATTTATTGAATGCTTATCTTGTGCTAGGAATTATTTTATATCTTGGGATTATAGGGATTAACAGTACAGATGAGATCTCTACACTTATAAAATATGCATTCTAGTGGAATGAGTCAAACAATACTAAATCAAAAATAAACTTGTTATAACCCAGAGAATAAAATAAATATCCATGAGTCATAACTGCAGTGGAAAACTTAATGGAGTTTTCAACAGGTGAATAATATGATCTAGGAATTGTATTTAACAGGCCATTCTTCCAGCAGCTAGTGCATTAATTCAGAAGAGAGATGGAGGTGGCTTAAAGGGTTGTAGGAATGGCTTGGAAATGGCAATGGATGGAAGGATGTTGAGTTAGGATGGCTTTTGAGTCAGAGCTGATGCACTGGACATGGGAAAAAATGGAAAGAAAAGAATCAAGGGAAATACCTAGGTGTTTTTTGTTTGTTTGTTTGTTTTTGGCTTGAATAACTGAGTTAGGAAAAGTTGGCATACCAATATATTTGGTTGAAAAGAGAGACAAATCAAGTGTTCTGTTTTGGCCATATTATCTAAGAGGCAACATGAGATCCCCAGTCTTAGAATATTCACAAGGCTCATGAGTCTGGTACTGACTATGATGTAGATAGAGGCTGTTGAGGAATAGGGGCACCTGCTTGGAGTTCCCATAACTAACACATCATTCTGGAGTTCATGACAGAAGATTGAACTTTAAAAAAGTGGGGAAAGGGAGGCACACATTGTATATAAGGGAACAAAGATAAAAATGTCTACAGATTTCTCATCAGAAAAATTGCAAGCCAGAAGGCAGTGGATCAATATCTTTAAAGGATTTAAATTATTTTAAAAACCTGGCAATCTAGAATTCATTACCCGGGGAAAATGTCTTTAGAAAACAATGATGAAAGAATTTGTCATCCGCATATCTACACTGTAAGAAATGTTAAAGGAAGTTCTTGAAACAGAAGGAAAACTACACTCAACAGAACTTAGATCTCCACAAAAGAATAAAGACCATCAGAAAGGTTAGCCACATGGGTAAATATAAAAAGTTTTTCCCTTATACTTAAATATCTTCAAAAGAAAAATATCTGTTTAAAGAAAAGAAAAAAAAAAAACATTTTCAGCATAAGTAGAAGTAAAATGAATGCCAGAAATGTCAAAAAGTCAGGGAAGAGGAAAATAGAAGTATATTGTTTTAAGTTCCTTATTATATTTGAAGTGGGATGCTATCAGTTGAAAGTAGGCTGTGAGAAGTTAAAGATGTATACTCTAAATCCTAGAGCACCCACTAAAATAAAATAAAACATTGTAACTAATCACCCAGTAACAGAAATAAAAAGGAATCCTAAAATATATTGAATTTTTAAAAAAGCAGGAAGAGAAGAAAAAATGGAACAAAGAACCTATGGGATAAATAGAAAATAGCAAGATGGTAGATGCAAACTTTACAATATCAATAGCCACACTAAATATATTTTGCCATAGATTGAATTGTATACCCCAGTTTGGATGTGTTCTTGATCTTAGTCCCTTCGTGTGGGTTTTGATCCATTATTAATAGGAACTCTTGAAGTTAAGATTTGGCACAACTGAATGAGGTTGGGCCTTACTCCAGATTATTGGAGTGCTTTATAAACAGATGAAATTCAGACATAGTGAAATAAAGCCCCAGGGAAGAGCCAGAATCTGGAAATAAGCTGAAATTCAGAAGAGAAAGGAGAGGATATTATCATTTGATGGAAAAGCCAAGGAGCCCCAAGGATTGCTAGCAACCTGAACCAGAAGGCAACAAACTTTGGGGAGATAGGATTACCTTACTGACACCTGGATTTTGGACTTCTAGCCTCAAAGCCATGAGCCAATAAATTCTTGATATTTAAGCCAATCCATTATGGGGCATTTGTCACAGCAGATCAGGCAAAACTAAGACTTATATGGTTTAAACACTCCAATTAAAAGGCAGAAATTAAAAAAAAAAATTAAAAGGCAGAAATTGTCAGATTGAATGAAATGTGGGCTTTCTAGAAAAACCCACTTCAAATAAAATCATCAAGGATGTTAAAAAAAAAAAGATGGAGGATGTCATCAACATCCTTATATGTTATGCATCACTTTTCTCTTGCTGCTCTCAGAATTCTCTTTTTATCTTTGGCATTTGACATTCAGAGTGGTATGTGCTTCAGGATAGGTGTATTAGGATTTATTCTGTTTGGAGTATATTGTGCTTCTTGGACATGTATATTTATTTCTTTCATAAGAGTTGCAAAATTTCTAGTCATTGTTTCCTAAAATATTCTTTCTACGCCTTTTCCCTTTGCTTTTCCTTCTAGCACACTGATAGCACATATGGTTCTGTACTTCATACTGTCACTCAAATTCTGAGACACTATTCAAAATTTTCTATTCTTTTCTCTATCTGTTCTTCTGAGTATGATTTTGATGGCCCTTTCTTCCAGTTCACTGATTCTTTCTCCTGACTGTTCAAATCTGCTCTTGTATGCCTCGAGAGTGTTTTTAATCTCTATTATTATGCCTCTCATTTCCATAATTTCTGTTATATTTCTTTTTATACTTTCAAATTCTTCTTCATGCTCACACATTGTCTTCTTTATATCCTTTAGCTCTATACCTGTATTTTCCTTCTTGTGTTTCAATTGGCTTTGATTTGTTTGAATTTCTTTGATTAGTTGTTCCAAATTCTGTGTCTCTTCTTAAGTTTTCGTTTTCTCCCTTGACTGAGCCATATCTTCCTGTTTCTTCTTATAGCTTTTAATTTTTTGCTGATATCTGGGCATCTGATCATATTGAGGAATTAACTCTGAAGGTCAGTTTCTCCCTTGGGTCTAAGGTAAAGGAAATATTTTATTACTATTCATTATTTCCCAAATATTCATCAGGGAAATGGATCTGTAGTTGTCTTTTTACTTAATATCTTTATCTGGCTTTGGTATTAGGGTAATAGTGTCTTCATGGAATGAGTTTGGTAGTGTTCCTTCTTGTTCAATTTTTGCAAAGGGCTTGAGTAAGATTGGTATTAAATTTTCTGTGAATGCTTGGTAGAACTCATCTGTGAAAATGGTCCTGGGTTTTTCATTTAGGGGAGTTGTTTGATGACTATTTCAATCTCATTACTTGTGATTCATTTGTTGAGGTCTTTTATTTCTTCTAGGGTCGGTGTAGGTTGTTTGTACATTCCTAGGAATTTTTCCATTTTGTCTACACTGTCTTGTTTCTTGGCCTGCAGTTGGTCATAGTATCCTCTTATGATCTTTTCTTTCTGTTGGGTCAGTAGTAATGACCCATTTTCATTTTCTTTTTATTTGCATTTTCTATCTTTTTTCTTTGTCAGTCTAGCTAAGGGTTTGTTGATTTTGTTCATCTTCTTAAAAAAACAATTTTTGCTTCTGTTAATTCTATTATTCTTTTCTCAATTTCATTTATTTATGTCTGATCTTTGTTATTTCATTCCTTCTACTTGCTTTGTGAATAGTTTGCTGTTCTTTTTCTAGTACCTCCAGCTGTATAGTTAGGTCATTGATTTTAGCTCTTTCTTCTTTTTTAATGTAATCATTGAGGGCTATCTCAGCACTGCCTTTGCTGCATCCCATATGTTCTTATATGTGTGTTCTCATTTTCATTTGTCTCGTGATATTTATTGATTTCTCTCACAATTTCTTCTTTGACCAACTGATTATTTAAGACTGTGTTGTTTATTTGTGAATTTCCCCTTTTCCTGCCTCTTATTGATTTCCAACTTTATTCCATTACGATCAGAGAAAGTGCTTTGTATAATTTCGATCTTGTTGAATTTATTGAGATCTGCTTTGTGACCCATCTTATGGTCTATCCTGGAGAAAGATAAGCACTTAAGAAGAATGTATATCCTGCTGTTTGGGGATGCAATGTTCTGTATATGTCCAGTTAACATATTATTCACTCTTTCTATTTCTTTATTGACCCTCTCCCCATATGTTCTATCTAATGCTGATAGTGGTGTATTGAAGTCTCCAACTGTTATTGTAGGGACATATTTATCTCTTCAGTTTTGCCAGTGTTTGCCTCATATACTTTAGGGCATCCTGGTTATGTGCATATACATTTATAATTGCTATTTCTTCCTGGTAAGTTGCCTCTTTTATTCATATATAATATCCTTACTTGTCTCTAATAATAATTTTGCTTTTAAAGTCTGTTTTCTCTCATATAAATATAGCTACTCTAGCTTTTTTTTGTTTGTTTGTTTTCGTTACTTCATGTGTGGAATATCTTTTTCCACCCCTTTCACTTTCAATATATTGGTAACCTTGGATCTAAGGTGAGTCTCTTGTAGACAGCATATAAATATCTCATATTTTCTTATCCATTCCACCAGTCTGTGTCTTTTGTTTGGAGAGTTTAATCCATTAACATTCAATATTATTACTGTAAAGGCAGTTCTTATTTCACCCATTCTGACCTGTGGGTTTTATCTGTCATCTTTTATTTTCACTACTCTTTTTACATTGTTAGTTCCTTTTACTGATATAATATTCATTTCTAGACTCTCTTCCAACAATCTCTCTCTTGTCTTTTTTTTTCAGGTTGTAGCAATCCCTTTAGTATTTCTTACAAAGCCAGTATCTTGGTTGCAAACTCTCTGTTTCTGTTTATCTGTGAATTCTCTAAACTCCCCCACATTTTTTAAAGACAGACTTGCCAGATATAAGATTCTTAGCTGTCAGGTTTTATCTTGCAGTATCTTAAATATATCGTGCCACTGCCTTCTTGCCTCCATGGTTTTTTGATACAAAATTGGTGCTTAATCTTATTGGGTATCCCTTGTATGTTATGCATTGCTTTTCTCTTGCTGCTCTCAGAATTCTCTCTTTGTTGTTGGCATTTGATATTCTGATTAGTATGTCTCAGAGTTGGTCTATTAGGATTTATTTGGATGGGAATATGTTTTGCTTCTTGGACATGGATATACTGGACATGGATAGGGTTTGAAAATTTTCTACCATTATTTCTTCAGATATTATTTCTGCCCCTTTCCCCTTCTCTTCTCCTTCTAGGACACCCATAACAAGTATGTTTGCATGTCTCTTGCCATCATTTAGTTCCCTGAGACCCTGTTCAATTTTTTCCATTCTTTTCTTCATCTGTCCTTTTGTATGGTCACTTTTGGAGGCTATGTCATCAAGCTCACTGATCCTTTCTTCTGTCTCCTCAAATCTGCTGTTATGTGCCTCCAGTGTATTTTTTTTATTTCAATCCCATATATCTACTATTTTTCTGTGTATGGTTTCAAATTCTTCTTTGTGCTCACCGCATGTCTACTTAATATCCGTAATATTTTTAATCTTCTCATTAAATTTATTAAGGATATTTGTTTGAACATCTGTGATTAGTTGTCTCAACTTCTTTATGTCATCTAGAGGCTTATCTTGTTCCTTTGACTGGGCTATATCTTCCTGTTTCTTGGTATGGATTGTAATTTTTTGTTGGTGTCTTTGCATCTAGCTTACTAGATGTTTTCATTCTGGGTGCAGTTTCTCTCTTTAGTTTAGAGCCTTCTTTCCCTTTCTCCCTTGCTGGTTGTCTATTAGGAGGCAAGGATGTAGTTGGTTCAGTAATCTGTGGAGGTTGAAGTACCCACTTTGCCCCAGGAACTGATGAGGCATCTCCCACCCTTCTCTTCTGCCAGGGGTAGGGACAGAGTCATACCTGTGTGTAATAATACAGGTTGTACAGGCCAAGACCATCTGTAGTTGCCTGGAGAGACTGATAAAGCTTCACATCCTTTCCTCCCCTGCCTGGGGCAGGGAAGGAGCTTCAAGTGTGGGCAGCAGTCTACGACATGTGGGTCCAAAATGACTGCAGTTGCCCAGGTACTGACATAGCACTGGCCCCCTGTTCCCCTCTCAGAGGTCTGGATGAACCCTCCAGAGTGCCCAACAATCTAATCCATGTGGACTGAATGTGCTCCAGTTGCCCTGAGAGGCTGAGGAGGTACTTTCCCTTCTGCCCTTTAGGAGGTGGGGATGGTACCGCAGGTGCCCAACAGTTCAGTCCATGTCAGCCAAAGGTGCCTGTCATTGCCCGGAGAGGCTGAGGAAATACCAGCCCCATCTTATCCTACTCGGGGGTGGGGATGGAGCCACAGATGTCTGACTATTCAGTCTGTTTGGGCCACAGGTACCTACAGTTACCCAGAAAGGCTGGGGAAACACCACTCTCCTCTTTTCCTATCAGGGTTGAGGGTAGAGCCACAGGCACCCAACAGTAGAGTTTGTGCAGACCAAAAGTGCCTGCAATTGCCCTGAGAGGCTGAGGAAAAACCAGCTCCCTCCTATCCTATGGGGGTGGAGGGGTGGAGAAGGAATCAAAAGCAATCAATAAACCAGTTCGTGAAGTCAAATGTGCCTGCAGTTGCCCAGAGAGACTGAGGAAACACAGCTCCTCTCCTACCCTATTGGGGTGTGGGGATGTTGCCCCAGGTATCAACTATTCAGTCTATGTAGGCTGAAAGCACCTGTGGTTCTTAGAGAGGCAGGTGCAGGTCCGCCCAGCTTCTTCCCTGATGAAGGTGGGGGTGCAATCTGATCTGAGTAGAAAGAAGCCAGCCCCTACCATTACTGTGATTTTCAATCAACCCCACTTCCCCTCATGCCGGGGACAAAGTTAAAGTGGCAACTACTGGCCTCTTTCCAACTTGGACAAGTTCAAACTTTAGCTGTTCTTAGGATTATACTTTAGCTAGCTGAATTTACTAATCAGTAGCTGAAATTGGTGGCCAGCCATCTCTTACACCTCTGTTTTTGAGAAATGGAGTTTCCAACTCCAGCCACAAAATAGTTCTGAGGCAGCTTGTGCTGCCAGTGGAGGTTGGGCACCAGCCTCTGTGGCGTGGAGTGCTCTACTCACAAATTCTCACTACAGATGGGTAGTCTCCTCCTTCCGTTCTTTCACAGATACTGCAGGATGCTCTTCTGGTCTCCCAGGGCCCTCAGACAGGAGCTTTAGATAGCTCTGTTTAGATTACTACCTGACCTGTAGGGCGAACTGATTCTTGGAATGCCTTATTCAGTTGACGTCTTGCCCTGCCTCTTCTGTCTTAATTTTTAAAAGTTATTTCAAATACTGTGAAACTCCCCTACTATAATAATCCTCAAAAGAAATCATTCCCAATAGTCTAAGTGATCAAATTTATGACTTTAACTTAAAGGATGTGCAGAAATCAAAATTATTTATTGAAACATTAGCCCCTTCCTGGGGCCTGTTGCTTAAATATGATATTCTAAAATAAATGAGAGATTGTTGACATATAATTAATACAATTAACAAAGATGTTTTATATGGTGAAGTAAGTTATAATGACATAAAAAACATCAGGGTAGATTTTATAATGAGCAGACACCCAGTCTAAAAGTTAACATATTTTGTCTTTTTAAAGACTATTATAATAACCCTCAAATAAATCACTCTGAGTTACTTTTCTACATCTTATTCCAATTCAAATGGATTTCCTAGCTCCCTCATCTAGTATTCTTTAAATAAACTATTACTGCATCTGAAATTTTCAGTTTAATTAAACCTGTTGATTTAATTTCTTAAAAGAATAAAACAATATCCTTAATAATAGTAAAATTAAATTTGGCTCTTGTGCATAATAGTTATGAGTTTTCTTTATGATGAACATATATTATGGTAAAGTCCCTTTTCTCCCTTGAATAAACAATAAAACTCAACTACTTGTTATGCTAGCCAGCATATTTATGCAATGAATTGAAGAAAAACTGCTATGGAACATTGTACACAATTTGGGGAAGTAATACCTGCTTGAAGATATTGAGTTAAAAATCAACAAAGTTTCATAATAGATAGAAAACATCCTATTAATCACATGTTAATATTAGAATTGACAAAGATATAAAAACTGTGCTTTTCAAGCACAGGAAATATATCTGACAGTGTGTTTGAAAGCTTTTTCTTTAAATAGATTTTAACAAATGTTCTTTGATCTACACTGCTGCAAGAAATCATCAATCTACCCACAGAGTTGACACTAAGATATTGATTCAACAATTTAATTGTTATATATTTCTTTTCAATCATTTGTCATCTCTTATTCCTAATAATTATTTCTGTAGGTAGTTTCTCCATATTTGGAAATAAATTCAATTAAGGAGAAGTTTTTTTTAAAATTCAGATATATATATTTAAAAAATCAAAGTAGATTCAAAAGTAGTTTATTATTTTCTTCAAACTTAAATATGCTAATTTCACCTAATTTTTAAAACATTAGGAAAATATTTATTAATATGGTTAATTTGAGAACAATTCTTTTGTCATCAGGACATTGGAATATGATACCTAATGAAATGACACTTCAAAATATTTGAATGTCTATAAGGTTTTTTTCTCACATTTAGGTTAAGAGATCAGAATTTTCCAAAATCTGCATGACAGGGCTGAAAAATTAAGTTTGTGATTACAATAAAATTACCACATATATGATTAAAATATCTGTGCATTTTAGAACATTAATAAACCTTATTTTTAAAATTTGTCATTCATATTTGTTCTTTTCTGAAAAAGAACAGAAAAAAAACAAAATAAAAGATCAAGAAGAAACCTTTCAGATACCCAGATTTAATCTTGCTAATGTCCAGAGATTAAAAATTGTAAAATCTTCCTATGAGTTCTTAGAGGAAATTTCTAACTTTTTTTAATCTTGGAGAAATGAAAACAATAAGACAATTGTTTGATGCTTGATATATTCCACCAAGACAATATAATCATCCCCATAACACCTCTCTCAACCCAGAATAATTAGGAAAATTATACAAGTAAAATAGCAAGTAATTAATTTTACATTATAGCAGCTTTTTTTCTTAATAACAGGAACTATGTTTAAATAGTTTTATTTGTTAATCCATCCTTTATAAAAGCAATTGCTTAAAAGAATATAAGTTACTATTATGTTCAAGAGCCTTTCAGGAATAAGCATATTCAAAATATATTAATGTATGTTGAGGGGTTGATAATTTACTATGGTGCCAATATTTGAGTGATTATGGGTCAAAGAAAGATATTTACTAATTGTTGATGACTAGAGAATAATCATTTTTCTGAATTTACTTCATTTTTCCTTAGTATAAATCCCTATGTTACAGCATTCATGTGCTTTTTCTATAATCCAGCCTCCACAATTCTCTAAGATGCTCAATTACAAAGTAAGCTTTTTCTCCAACCAGGTCTGTCTCATTGCCACCGCTACCTCCAGGAAGGCCAGAAGTTGTGGTGGCGTTGATTGATTCCAGGCTTTTCTATAAGTGTTCTTTTGATGTATCGCCTACAAACAACTCTGTGGAATTTCTCATAAATTGGTCTAGAATTTCTTCTCAAGAAATCAAAGAGGAACTGAAACAAGAGAACACAGTTCAGGCATTCGCTCTTTAGAACTTGATGGCATAAATCTCAGACTTGGAGACAGGGTATGTTTAAAAACTATTGGATTTTCCTCTCTTTTCATGTATGTACTGACTTTTACAGATGGATATTTTTTTCATACCGTAAATGTATTTGGTGACCAGATTATAAAGCACTGATATTTTTTCTTTTGCTCTTTTCCTTGGCAATTGTTCTAGTTTCAGTGATAATTGTGAGTCAGAAAGCTTAGTGACTGCTCATGAGTAACTGTTTTTCACAGTTCCCTGATTACTATTGATGAATCCTTATAACTATATGTCTCTTTCTAGTTTTAAAATGATATACTTTTTTCCCAGAAAAATGTTTTAAAATTTTTGAATATATGCTTACCTGGCAGAGGAGACACCATGATCACGAAGGTGGTTTTCCCAGGGCGAGGCTTATCCATTGTGCTCCAGGTGTGCTGACCCCTATAACGTGGGAAACTCAATGGCATAATTTGTGATAGTGGGGACTGTGTTTGTGCTCTCCCCTGAAAAAAACATTTTTTTTTCAATATTACTTTTTATCCATTTTTAAATACATCTTAAATGCAAAGTTACTACACTTTTATGTTGAGGCTTGAATAAGTAATATTTCATAATGGAATTTTTCCCAATTTCAAACCAAGTTTTACAATAATTTAGTTTGTTCTATTAACTCTTATGCATAATATACCAAGAATTACCTATTTAAGGGTAATAATTCATATATATTTCCTCCATAAATTTATTAAGTGATTATTGTTAACTGTATTCTGAGATATTCTGTAGTTCTTCCATCTTTTTCTTGGAGAAACCACATGTACAAAGTTTACCCATCACAAGCCAAGAATATCTTGCAGGAATATAGGTATGTAGCAGTGGGGATGGATCAGAAAGACTTTTTTCTCTGGGACTGTGTTTTCTAAACAGTGATCCATGAATGCTGGTTCCTGGACCTTATTACAGACTGAATCAAAATATTGAGACCCAGGAGTCTATTTTTGAAGAATAATCCAGGTAATTCTATCAAGAGGTCCCTGCAGGCAAGCACTGTGCAGCTGGAAGGTCTCAGCCGCAGAACTGGAGTTTGTCCCATCCTCAACACTAGTCCAAGGACAAAAATGGAATGGTTGATAGACTGTGAACAGGTTAAAACCTAGTCCTGAATAAAGTGCTCATATTCTCAATAAGGATCAGGGGAAGGAGGGAGAAGAATGGACTATGATGTCAGAATAATGTAACCCCTGTGGGAGGGGCAGCAGAGCTCAGACCTTGGGAATAGAGGAGCTTTTGGGTCCACATTGGTAAGTGCTTGCTTAGCAAAAAAAGCCAGGGCCAGTGGTCAGCCCCCAGGTAGTCTGTTTCTAATTAGGTTAACAGGGATAATATTCAGTACAGAAAAACCTTTTTTGAGGGCTAGCCAAGAACTGAGACTGTATAAAATCTTTGTGCTTCAACTTGGGATTGCCCTGTAAACTGGAATAAGGCCAGCCTTAAGGTGTAGCATTCAGTAAACCCAACTGTGGAAACCTGCAGCTAGGAAATAGGGGGAAGATTGAGATATTTCAGGTGATAACAATAATTTTATTTATGTATTAAAAATACTTAAATTTCTAACAGTTAAATAAACAGACTCTTCCGTTGGTGTCATGTAGGAAACATCAGCAAACAAATGGAAGAGTAAAAATAAATTGTGTTGCCTCCCTTCTCTCCTGCTCACGACAGAACCTGAAACGCTAAGACAGGGCAGAAGAGACTTGCCTAACCATTGCAGTGGCTCTATGTACTCTTCTGCATGTTGCATATATTTTTATGGGTTTTTTCATTTTGTCCTGTTTAATTACAAAATCTCAGTGCTTAAGTTATTACTACCAGATCATTTAGCAAAAAAAAAAAAAATGAGCTGTTGAGAAAATGCCCTTTCAAAATTATATCTTAGAAATAAATTTGATTTTAACATGACTGCTCTACATATTTTCTTGTACCAGTTACATCCTGAATTGAGGACTTTATCAGAAGATGGGAAAGAATACCAATTGAAAATAGAAAGCACAATTCCTATTGCTTATTCTGAATTCAGTGAGCCCGATCAGGAATGCAGAATATCATTGAATCTAAAAACCATTGATCTAGGTAATATACTAAATTCATTTAATTTTATTATTAAATTTCAAATAATAATGAATATTTTTCCTTTAGAAAAAGTCACTGGTATTCATATAATTAATTTACATCAAATTATAGCTCAATCATTTTAATAATAATGGAACAAATTTATGATTGTCAAAGTAATTCACACTTATCTCTCCTGGGGTTCAGTATATAAATAAAAATATAATAATTCAGTGAATTATCTCATTCTCTTCTTCCTCCTTCTCCTCCTCTTGTTCCCCCTTCTCTTCATTTCTCTTCATCCTCCTTATTCCTCTCTTTGCTTTGTTTTCAGAGAGTGAGGGACAAACCACTTTTTAGGATTTTCTAAATCATCTCCACTAAGAGAAGTATAACAAATTACTTTAAAAGTTCATGCTTGAGCAACATAGGTCTCAAAACACATTCTTTGCACTTAACTCCCTAATGTAAACTTATATATAGGATCTTTTGTTTCAGAATTATTCTATCAAATTGCAAATTATGTAGTTGCTATGATACATGGCCACATATACCTCATTATCACAGCCATCTTAGAGAGTTGAAAGCCGCCGACAGAACAAGGTAGACTATGAAAGGACAAAGAATGTTGCACCCAGGAAAAGTGATGAATAGGAGCTAGAATAAGGAATAGAGACAGGCTCTGCTAAGATATTAGACAGTAAAGAGGCTCAGAGAATACCCACCTCCTCACCCAGATTTCAGCAGCATCTTGAGCAAAACTCTGTTTTGAAATTACAGCCCAGAAATATGACATGAAACCCTCTCTCTCATACTGCTTGACACAATTCTACTTTAAGCTACCTCTGAAGTACCACATTTTATGGGATGAATAGGGAAGAGGAAGATGTTATTGATTTTTGCCAAAATTGTGTTAAGCAAAGATCTCCTTCAGGTACAAATATATTTCAAAATATATTTGCATGTTTTTAATTCTTTCAACAAGGCAAGCATTGCTATAACAAAATAAAAGGACCCTAAATATATTCCTGTGTTTTAGAAGTTTGAATGTTCTAATCCTTTGACAATTGAAAATGGTTTCATTTATTAAATATTTCTGGAGAAACATTTCTGGATTTCATCATGGATATTTCTCCACTTGTGTTCTTTAAGTTATTTTCATAGAAAACAAATTGTTGTCTTTTAGGGTATTTCTACAAACATTATGCTGCTTTTTCACATGCTAAAAGAAAGCAATTAGGGGCCCTCATTTCATAGACCAAAGGAAATGGTATCTGGCTAGATGTAGGCCAGATATACACCATATTCTCCTGAGGAAGCTGGTCAAGAGCACAAATGTTTCCAATGTTATTTTATGTGTATGGAAAAGTATAATTTTTAGAAAAAGGGCATGGGGAAAGTGTTTTTCAAGAAATTTGGATCTTCTGTAGCATACCTTTAACTAACCAATATATTTTTATTTCTGGAAAAGATGTGTGGAAGAAAAGAAGATAGAAAGTTTTGAACGAATGTTTCTTCCACCTTGGTTCTCATATCAGTTGGATGTGATGACAGAATATGTAAGCAAACATACTTCCTTTGTGGCCTCAATTTTTGCCTGAAACTGTTCTTTTTCTTACTGTTTCAATTACTTTCTTTATCTTTTTGAAGTCATACAAATTCCTGGACTTCCCTCTTCCTCTTCTGTTACCATTTGCTTTCAAATTATATTTTTTGCTCTTTGTTTCCTAGGATAAGGAGCATCCTGAGGTTTTGAATATATTGAAGCATTTGGGAAGTGAAAGGAGGTAGATGGTATATTACTGGGGTAGAATCCCTGTAATTTCTTTTAATTTTTCCATTTTGTTTGTTTAGGGTGCTGAACCCTGTATTAACCATTAAAAAGGCATTGATATCATTTATCTATTAATGGAGCATGAGTACATACCTAAGAAATATTGGAGAAATAGCTGGGCTCAAAGCCCAATTCTTAAACAGAAAAAAATCTAATTAATTTCCTGGTACTAGAATTATGATATATTTTGTTCTGAAAGAAAGGATCAGTTTTATTCATTACTTTTGATTTTATCCAGATATATATGGATATATATAATCTTATTGAAAATAGTTTTATGTATGTGTGTTTGTATAAATATATATGCCTATTATGAAGTTAATTATTTTTAAAGATCAGATAAAATTCAATAACTTTACACAAATTACAAATTTAAGTTGCCTATTGAAGAGGTATTTTGTGAGCACCTGGCCCAAGAAAGAAGAAAAAAGAAAATTACACAAATTTCCATATTTTATAAGAGAAAATATTTTAAGAATAATCTCTATTCAGTGTTCCACGTTAATCGAATTGCTACAGGCTTTGGTTAGCATATCTCTAGAGAAAAATTTAGCTGTATGTTTTCATTAAAATAAGTAAAGAACAGCTAGGCTTAAATTTGGTACTGTCTTCCTGTCACGTGAACCTTCACCGGACGTCATCCTGTGCTAATGGAACCTGTAGTCATACTTTTGTGTACTACACTGCCGTAACAGCTTTTTCCTGAGATGGAGATAGAGTTACAAAGATTGTGGTAGAACCAATAGTTCATGAGGATTTCCTGTGGAACAGCTACATTCCAGGCAGCATTCAGGTTGAGAAATTGCAAAAACCTTTTGTAAGCAAGGCTTTTAAAAGATATGTCATCAGTATAAGTGCTTAAGCTTTTCACTTCAAAGGTACTTGGTATAGCAGTTTGATGTAGTTATGAATTCCAAAAATAGATATTGGATTATGCTTGTAAACTGGTCTGTTCATCTGGGCATGATGAAGTTATGATTAGGGATTTAACTGGGCCACATCAGTAGGTCGTTGAGCCCTGACCCCTGGTGGGTGGGGTCTCAAAGATAAAAGACATGGCAGAGGACAGAGATGGAGTTGTGAGTTGGAGTTTTAATGTTGAAGTCCTGATGGGGGAGAAGGCCCCGGGAAAAGAGAGGATCCATTCACCTGACAATTCACTTCTGGACTAGTGGAGAGAGGCAAAGCTTAGAGAGCCTCATAGTCTACAGCTGACCTTGTGGAGCTGAACCCAGAGAGAAACAGAGCCCCAGGAAGAGAGGAACCCAGGAAGCCTGAATCCTGAACCCCAGGAAGAGAGGAACCCAGGAAGGAAACATCGGCAGCTGTCTTGCTCCTACACGTGGCAACAGACTTTGGTGAAGGAAGAAGCTTATGCTTTATGGCCTGGTAACTGTAGGCTTCTACTCCAAATAAATACCCTTTATAAAAACCAACTGATTTCTAGTATTTTGCATCAGCATTCCTTTGGCTGACTAATACACTTGGTAAAAGTTAGTGTTAAATGATTCAATTTTCAGTAACTATGTAAAAACTTTATGATAAAACAATAATTAATTGAAAATGAATTGAGGTTACTAAACTACTGATTATATATCCCTAAATAAGAATTAATGATAATATTTTCAATGTCTTTCTTTTTTAGATAAGTGTAAAGGATGTCCCAACTGCTTATGGCTATTCATTTACTGATACACATATAATTACATTTGATGGCAGGTAATTTCCTGAAAGTTTATTTTATTTGTTATATCTTATTTGTTATTGTTTTGTTGTTTTATTTTATACATTAAACTGCTTTATTATTTATTATTCCTATTCACCAAAATATCAGAAAGGAAAGGTGTTGGGGACATCACTGGCTTGTTTCAAAATACTGGTTTATTGATATAGAATTTCTGCCATAAAATCATTCCTTAACAAAAACATGGAATATTTGTGAATCTGAAGTTGTAAAAATAAAGATGATTACAAACACAGAAAATCATTTTGCCTAGTCATTATTTTGTTTTTAAGAAAAAATAAATTATTTATTCTAGATATTTACTGCATTGCCACTCTACATGATATTGAATTAATCTTTAAGATTTAGGCAAGATGTTTAAAATAACACATTGTAATTATTGTAAAAACTAATCACCCCTATTTAATGGCAAGAATACCCCAGGGGAAAACTATTGTAATCATAATGAATACCTACATACCTGCCTTTGGAAGTTAAAGTAAAATGGCAAAATAACCAAAAAGCAATCTAAGCTATCCTGCTGTTAATCTCTGCATAAAAGGAGATTCCTTTAAACTCATATATTATTCTGGAGGATTCATGACCATAAGATGTCCCTAAGGAAAATATTAAGAACACCTCATTGCTGAGTTAAAAGTTTCTTCATGACACAAGGTGATTAATTTCTTTTTAATTGTAATGTGATCTATGTGAACAAAATTATTTGATATCAGTGAAGAATAGATGTAGAACTCATCCAAAAAAAAAAAATTGTATAGAACTGATCCCACATGTGAGAATACAAAGTATGTGGTATAAAAATGTTATTGTCCTTAATGGTTGTTTTAAGGGCTTAAATGATTTAGTAGGAAAACCTTGAAAAAGCATGGTGATGACTTTTTAAATCTGATTCAATACAACAAGAGTAATTGTACAACAGTTAAGTGACAAACCATGTTTTAAGTGCTGGAGTCCTGTCCATGAGGACAAGACATTCCCTGTCCTCATGGAACTTACCTTTCAATAGCTGAAGAGAGATATAAACACAATTAATAAATAAAATATAAAGTATGCCTGATTGAGATATGTGCCATCATGAAAACTTAAGCCAGGATGGAGAAGGGAAGGCTGGAAGTAGAGGTTGCAATTTATATTGAAATAGTGTGGTTAGGGAAAGCCATAAAGTGATGCTGGAATCTGGGTAAAGACGTGAAGAAGGTACAGGAGCTAACCCTGTGCAGAGGATGGGAAGAGCATTCAGCAAGTCTGCCATGCTCGAGGAAATCAGGAAATGAGGAAAAGAGTAGTGGGAGAGGTTTAGGTGTTTATCACTACTTTGTTTCTTCAGTCCCATAAAGACAAATGTTCATGACCCAAAAACTATTGGAAATTTAGACTTTTTTCTTGCCTCAAAATATATGTGAATGTGTGTAGAATGTTTAATAAGGTCGATTATAAATATTTGGAAATGAATAGAGTTGATTTAGCACATTATAATGAGAATAACTAAGAGTGCTGATTTATAAATGTGATTTTTGCTGAAAACAGTAGTCTAGAAAGGTTAATGTTAAGGACAGCTAGAGGATAATCTAGTAACACTGATTTTGGCGGTAGATGAGGATTGTGGTTAATATAAATATAAGAATGTTCCTCTACTAAAAGGTATTAAGAATATGGTGATACCTGGGAAAAATACAACTAATGTAACTTATTTACCATAGTTAACAGTAATATTGTAATATTTTTGTAGGAAAGGTAAATAAGGCACCATATCAATGTAAAAGCCCAAAAGAGAAAGAATATGGGATTTAGTTTTATGAGATATGAATATGATCAAGCATTTTTTTCTTTATTTCCTTATTATCAAAGAGACCTTGGTCATGTCATCTAACCAATCTGTGCTTATTTATTTATCTTTCTGAACACTAGAGAAACAATTGAGTTTGTTTCTTAGGAATAAACAAGATAAATGTGCCTGGAGAGAATTTTTTAAAGTTGTGCTGCCATAATTTGGTAAGCTGCCTTTTGTCTATTTTAATTTTTGAAGTTGAAATAAAATTTACTTTAAAAATATATATAGAATGTCTATAATTTATTTAATAATTATTATTAGATAATAACCTACCATTGTAATCTTTCATGCCTATTTTAATGCAATTGATTTTTGTTAATGATAGAGTTTATGATAATTTCAAGCCTGGAACATTTGTGCTTTATAAGAGTATGTCTTGTGATTTGGAAGTCCATATACTCCAGTTGGACTATGGAAGTCTTCACTATCCAGTGTCATGTAACTGGGTTTGTTGCCAAGGAAAGAGGTGACATGGTTACTTTTGATATGTGCAGTGGTCAGCTACATGAATCTCAGCCATATTTATTTGTAAAAAGCCAGGATGTAACCAGCAATATCAAGATAAGTGAATCATACTTAGGAAGAAAAGTCATGGTACGTATGATTCCTTACTATTAAAAGTATTTTAACTTTTATCTCTACAGATTTTGGATTAAAATCTGAAATGCTATTGATCTCTGTTAAATGAGCAGGTATTATTTTTCCACGTTAATTTTCCTAGAAAATAGTGATACCAATCAACATGGGAGTTCTCTACCTGGTGACACCGGAGTTTCAAGAGAGAAAAAGTTTATTGCCAAGATCAGTTTATGCCTGTTGACCATAAATCTGTCCTTCCAAACTGGAGAAACTTTCAGTGTTTTATAGCATTCAAACAAAGGCAGGCAGGCTCAGGATAGTGAGGGATGGCAAGGTTAGAGATAGTCTAATCACTGAACATGCACAAATTGATCACATGCTTAGTTTACTTGAAGTGTAAGATTTAGACTACTGCACGTGTCAAGCAGGCCAACTCTGATTAGAATTGCCTTGGTTTGGCAAGATAACTTAGGAATTGGGGAGGTCAGTTTTGGCTGACTCATGTTACTCAACAAGGGGACTACATGCAAGGACACCTGACTTTAAGGGACTACGTGTAAGGGCACCACACTTCAAGGTTGCAAAACAAGATAAAGAAATACAAGTGGGGCTGGCAACAAGTTATCTCCTTACTGTCCAGTTACCAGGTAAGTTATTCCGTTTCAGAACATAGTATCAGCATTAAAGAAACAAAGCATCTGGGTTACAGTTCAGTGAGTTCACAATAGTCACAGATACCTGCTTCTGGCGACTTCAAAAGGCTAACATACATCAAGGCTATAATTCAGTGAGCTATCTATCAGTTATTGGTATTTTCTTTTGGGCAATATATCAGAAGATTAGCAATTGTCTAAAATACAGTTCAGTGGACTAAAACACATTTGTTGATTTTTCAGTTACAATAGCACTTAGACTTAATTCTGATCTTAGAAGGAATAAATTCTTTTTTCATGTACCACACATAAATACACATAATGTAGTTATAAGTTTGGGCAAAGACTAAACTGCCATATTTAAGATTTCAATATGACAACTTTGTGGATTATTTATAAAAATATTTTGACAGTGCCTAATAAATGATGTATTAGTCCGAGATGAAAAACATTATTAAGAATAAATGTTCAGAAAGAGCCAAATTTTTTAAATGAATAAAATATGGCACTACTTCAGGAATAAGCTGGTAGATAAGTGGAAGAGACTAGAAAGTTCAGAAACAGACCCAAGACTATTCATTAATATTTTCTAAAGACATTATTTCATATCTAAGTTAATCATTTGTATTTCTAACTCTCATCTTTCAAAAAAGAAATTCTAGGTGGATAGAATTTAAATATAGAAACATGATACCTTGAAAATACTAGAAAAATGTAGGCACACATTTTATAACATTGAGGTGAACAAGAACTTTTTAAATGACATTATATATTTTAGTGCATATTGGATATATTTTTTAAAATTCTGTCATCAAACCCAAAATGCAAATAAAAAGCCAGGAAAATATTTGTTACATATAAAACATACAGTTAATATAGAAACTGTTCTTATACATCAACATTTCAAATGTATAAATCGGCACTTCAATTAAAATGAGCAAATAATATAAACAAGAAATTCACACACAAAAAATAAAACCGGTAAATATGTTCCAAAATGCAAATAACCTATAAAAATGTGAAAAATATCTAATCTCATTAGTAAAGAAATGCAGATAGAAGCAACGATGTTATTTCTACCTAAACTGGCTAAGATTTATAAAAGTTCTAATACTCAGTTTTAGTAAGAGTATAAGTTTACATTGATCTCACCCAATATTGGCAAGAGTAAACTTTGTTGTAGTCTTTCTTGAGGGCATTATGGAACTGACCTATGCACATCATTATACCAAGAAATTGTACTTCTGAGAATTTGTTTTAAGAAAATAATTAAGGGTGTGTATGACCCAATAGTGTTCATTGCATATCTTCTTTTAAGAGGGAAAGTTACAACTAATTAGTAATCAACAAAAGGTGATTTAACCAATAACCATATGTATAATGTCACAATAGACACTTTGTAGTAATTAAAATGATGGAGTAGTTGTGTATTTATTAATAGGCAAAGTGTTCATGAAAAATAGAACAGGTTTTCAAAGGAGTTACACAAAGATCTTAATAATAGCTGCCTCAAATAGGGTAGGAAATAAGGTTTATTTGTTTGCTTTTAAAATAATTTCTTTGATAATGAACACCTACCATTTTTATAAAAATTTAAAAGTACTATTTTTTTAATTTAAAAAAATAAAAAGGAAAATAGAGTCAGAAAAGCAAACACATGTAGTATGTCTTCTTTGGTTTTTAGAGGAAAAGATGAAATCCAAGTCTATGGTCTGGGGGAGGAAATATTCCATCATTGGAGAGAGGTAGCTCATAATTAACACAGGCTATTAGGATCATCCAACAAACTCCTTTCTTTGATTCCAGATTCCCCAAGCAACACTATGGTTACAAAATGGCTTCTGATTCTATTTGCCTACTGGTACCAAGAGAATGTTGATTAGCCACAGTAATGATCTACCTCTCTAGAATTATATTTCTCTGTGTAAATTAATTACTTGATAACCTAGTTCCATATGAAATAATTATTATCAGAAATATTAATTGGTAAACATTCTCCTACTGATTTAAAAATGTTTTAATTTTTGTATAAAATATCTCAGGTAAGTTTACGTTACTTAGAGAAGAGACTTGTGAACACTATCTCAATCAAAAATTCAATATGGAGATCAACTCCCAATCTAGCAAAATGCACATATAGTATTAAAAGGAAATTTGTAGTCTAAAGAAGATTAGTATTTATTCCCTTTTCGTATTGAAGGAATAAATGAGTTTTTCTTTTTTCTTAAATAAATAAGAAATAGGTTTTTCTTAATCCATATCGTATACTGTTTTAAACATACTTTATTTCCATGTTGATTATTCTGTCCTTTATTATTTCTGTTTTTCTGATTTGGTTTTCTTCTGGAACTTTTATTCGTGCTGATCTTAGTGAATGGGGCATGAGTTTAACAATCAGGGCCTCTACTTCAGCTTATAGAAACACTTTGGGACTACGTGACACCTTTGCTGAAAATCCAGGAAATGATTTCCATGATAAAAATGGAATCAAAATTGATTTTAAAAATTTAATAACTCTGCTGCTTTTATTAACGAATGGAGGTAAGAAAGTAAATTGTTATTCATTAGTTATTGTATTAATATTAAATACTTAAAATGATTGATGACTCTGCCTTTTTTGCAGCATATTACTAGGGAAAATGTTCTCGTCCAAATGACTATTCTTTTCTTTTCTTTTTTTTTCTATCTGGAAGGATTCTCCTTGGAAAAAGCATGTTTGATATAATGCCAATTTCCGTGACATCCCCTGGAAAACTATTCTACTGTGCATGTTCAGTGAACACAGCTTCATTGTATCCATCTTCCAATCATCTGGATAGTGTATCTCAGTCAGAAATTGCTTCAGGTTGCAAAGACCTCAAACATGTGAGCTCCTCTTCCTTGATACCAGAACTAGATGTCACCTCTGAATATATTAACTCAGAAACTCTTTTTAGAGGGCTAAACAAGCACATGTCTTCAGAAGAAAATAATTTGAATTTCTTTCCTCCTGAAAAAAAAACCATGCAAACCTAACCAAACTGGATTTAAATTTACAAACTCACCCTGAGAGTGACAAAAAGGATGTGCCAACAACTTTGGCAATGAAAGACATACAGAGCACCAGGGAAGCCACATCCAAAAAATTAGATGGAAACAACCAAATAGATGGAAACGGCAAAACTTTTGAGTTTTTTCCTTTGTTTACTTTCCAAAGTCTCAACCAAATTGACCTTGAAGAGTTTACCTATTTTTTCCCTGAGGACCATGCTGATGAGGTCCACCAAGAGTTTGTCCCCTCATGGCCCACACCCTCAGGATTCACGGAACACAGTGCCTTGGCACTCTGTCAGCAGACTCTAGCCCACTCCAGCATGGGAAGGTACTGTATTGCTTTCCTTGGCAAGAGACTAGACAGTGTTATAGATATGTGTGTTAAGGATATTCTGTTAAAAGATGATCTTAGGTGGGCAGAGGCAGGTGTGGCCCTTTTAGAAAATGAATGTGAAAAGAGGATTTTGGAAGAGGGGAAATATAACACAGAAGAATCTGGAAGGTTGATTGAAGACATTCTTTTCATATTAAAATGCCCATATTTATGCAGTGGCAATGGGCAGTGCATGGAATGGGGGTGTGCTTGTTTCCCGGGCTTTAGTTCTTATGATTGCAGTGATTTGTATGGTAGGTAAATAATATCAAGCTTTGATATTGTGTGTCTTATTTGATTACGGAAACTTTTTGTTCTTTTTGTGTGTGTGTTCTAAAATAAAAGAGTTTTTTTTCAGATTATACAAAGGAAAACCGAAAATTATAATAATTAGTAAATTAGTAACTTTCCAAAGTCTTCTCAGTTTATTCATAGTAAAAGCTCAAGTGTTTATAATGGCCTATAAGATGCAATATGATCAGGCATGCAATGCTCTCTAAACTCATTTCCCCTTTACTGTCACCTTCGTTCACTCCATGTGAGCCATTTTGGCCTCCATGCTCTTCCTTGAATATGCCTGGTTCTCTTTACCTCAGAGCCTTTGCACATGCAGGTTCTCCTACTTATAGCACTATTCCCCAGATATCCTTATAGCTCTTTCTCTTACTTTTTATAAGTCTGTAATCAAATGTCACTTTCTCACTAAGATCTTTCTAATCACCACAGTTATTAAGATCTAACAAGTCATAAGCTTTACTTATTTAATCTGTTTTACTTATTTAATCTCACTACAATGCTAATTTCATGAGGGTGGAGAATTTTGTCTCTATGTTCAGTTCTCTTCTTCCTGCAACCAGATCAGTAACTGTTATGTAATGGGTGTTTTAAAATCTTGGTTATGTAAATGAAAATGAATGAACTATTTGATCATTTACTATTTCCTATTTTATTCTTGTATGTTTCACTGAGAATAGCTAAAAACAGACGCTCTTCTGTTATTTTCCCTGTCTGGATCTCATTTCCTTAGTCAGCTATAATCCCATTTTTTTTCTGGTCCACTTTGCAACAAAACTCCTCCAAGGAGTTGTCTATATTCATTGTCTCCTCCCATTCTCTTTTAGTATATGTGCTGCCGAAGCGAGCACCCCTTCCATTCTCTTTTAATTCTGCCACATTGGGCTTTCATCCCCACCTACTCTCAAGAACACCAGGGGCATAACATAGTATTAAATCTGGTGGTCAGTTCTCAATCCACATCTTACTTGATCTGTCAGCAGCATTTGATATAGATGACCGCTTTCTCCTCCTTCACTGATCTTTCCAACACCCTTCTTCCAGTTGGTTAGGATAAAAATCCTGATATTATCTCTGATTCCTCTCTCTCCCACATCCAATCCAGTGGAAAGTGCTACTGCATATATTTAAAACATCCAGAATTCAGCCATTTCTCATGACCTCCATTGTTACCAGCCTGATTTGAGGCAACATCATCACTTGACTGGATTATTTCAGTGCACATCCCATTTCTATTCTTATACCCTACAATCCAAAAGTATTCTCAAAACACAGCGGCAAGAGCTAGTTTTTTGAATATGTAAATCAGGTTGTCTCACTCCTCTGCTTGAACCTTCACTGCCTTATCCCTATGTGATCTGTCCTCTCATTGTCCCCCTGACTTCATCTTCACTTACTCGTCTGCTTGTCTGCTCAGCTCCAGCTCCATTGGTGTCCTTGCAGATCATACACATACATACCAGGCACATTCCCACCTTATGACCTTTGCTCTCACAATTCCCTTCTGGGACCACTTTTTTCCAAGATATTCACTTGGCTAACACGCTTAACCTTTTCAAGTCTTTGCTCAAATCTAACTTTCTCAATGATACTTACCCTAATCATCATATATAATCCTGCAGGTATTCCCAATTCCTCTTACCCTGCTCTCCTTTTTCTTTTTGCCCATAGCACTTCTAACATACTATATATAATTAACTTATTTATAGTATTACTGATTATAGTATGTCCCCTGGCCAGAATGTAAATTCCATGATGCCAGGGATCGTTGTTTTGTTGCGTGAAGTATTTTAAGTGCCTAAAATAATGCTGGGCCCATAATAGGGGATAATAAATATTGGATGAATGAATGGATGAGTGAATGAATAAAATCCATGACACAGTGTGACTGTGTGTGTGTGTGAGAGAGAGAGAGAGGGAGAGGGATAGAGGGAGAGACAGAGACAGAGAAAGAGAAAGAGAGAGAGTATATATGAATATAGATAGCATGTGAAAGTAAAGCATTAAAGAATTCCAGAAAGTCAGAAAACTATAAAAACAGAATGTCTCTAAATGAGTCATTACTCAAATATAAGTACTAATAAAATTTTAATTTTTTTCCATCCCAACTTTTGTCTCTGGACATTTTTTTTACATGCTAATTGTAATATTTAACTCACTTCCTTGTTTACATAAAACATCATTTGCATGCAAATATTTTTAAATACTATTCATAAAAAAATTTTAATAGGTGCATTTTATCTGCAGCAAAAAATGTAATTTTTAAATCCTTTCCCTATTTCTGAACATTTGAATTTAGGCTGTATGCAATGTTTCCACACATATAAATGATGCTAATGTGAACCAATCAATACATAACTTTCTTTTATATGTGTTTCTATTTAAAGACACAGAATATTATATATTGTTGATTTATTAACATTGAAATCACAACTAACAGTGCTATAACTTACCCCTGAACAAAGCTTATCTGACACACTCATTTTCTCTGTAAGCTGCATCACAGCCTTCTTGCACTTAGGAACACTAGACAGCACCTCAACACTATCCCTAGAGACCATTTAAAACAGCAAAATCACCAACAGGAAACACAAAAATGCAAAAAACGTAGCAGTAGATATATTGCAAAGAGAATACTTATTTACATACAGCTCCAACAAGATGGCCTTGTTCGGTCTCAGCTGGGACCATGCATACAGGGCATCTAAAACTTTTTTGCCAGTCTGCACATGTCTGCAAATGACTGTGAAACACTGCATGTGTTGACTCTGGGTTTACAAATAAATGTTCGTGAGCAGACCAGTTCAAAAATACAGAATTCGTAAATAATAAGGATTGACTATAATTACGTTTTTTTTTCTAGAATTAAAAACAAAAAAAGTCATTTGCTGTTGTTTTGTTTTGTTTTGTTTTTGCCAAAGACAAGGGTCCTGAAATCACAGAACTTGAGAATGCTGAATTTTGTGATGTTCGAAAATATAACTGTATGATGGTGAGAGTTTTTGGTCAAGGCTTCAAAGAATCACCTTAAAATAAATGTGAAGTTACAAAATTGCAGGTATGTTAATTATAGAGTTGCTAAGTATTTAAGTCTTACAAATTATTCAAATTAATTTATCTTGGATGAGTTTGGTGTGTCAATTAGCAATATAATCCCAAAAGAAGTTTAATCCATAAAGCTGAGAAGAAAATTAAGTTCTTTAATCTTTAAGCTTCCATTTTTGTTAACTCAAGTAAAGTTTTTAAAATAATTTTTCTTGGGTATTGATTGGCCTGCTGTTTTTCAGTCATATTAAGAAATTCAAACTTCAACCTTTATATGTAAACTTCTGTATGTATATGTAAAGCCAAAGAGTAGAGATAATCCGGGAACTGTAGGATAAAGAAATATGAACATTTCCATTTTACAAATCAAAGGTGAGGATTGAGGATTGACTGCTCTTATAATTTCTATTTCCTTCAATAAGAACTTCATTCCAGAAAATTAACAAAAAATTAGTGTTTGTTTTCCTTTCAGCTGCAGGAGATAGCCATGATCACTCGATTTGATTATACCTTATTTTATGATCTTCTTTTGCTTTATTTAGTGGAACTTTGATTTTAAGGAAAGCTCTTTGAGTTTCTAAAGTGTTTACATGGCTAAACTGATAACTGATAACAAAAATGATAATTTAACATTATTTTTAATTTTTCCCTAAATTAATGAAGCCAAATATGATCCTGAATTTGTAATAGTTATTCACAAGAATTATGCTTATTTTGAGATTTTAAGAGTAGAGACTTTTTACATGAGCCAAGAACTATTTATATCAGTATGAACTAATGGATATCTGTTTTCCTTTGTGATCTCTTTTCATCAAAGTATCCCCTGCACAAAAAAGATACTCACAAAATATTGATGAATGGAAAAACTTGAGCTGTTTCTTCCTCATTCTGAGTTGGCTTCTCCACAGAGAAGGGTGGAAATAATCCCTATATTCTTCGGTAATAGCTGGAGTCCTGTTTCAACACACAAAATCCAAGAGACCCTACATCCATCTAGGTGTAGATATCATTATTACCCCAAGATATTGCCTCCACTCTTCATCTGTTATAGGGGTCCCACTGATAATGATGCTTGCCCAGATGGGACACACCCCTTTAAATGTGGAGATTTGTACTCTAACCTTTTTCAATCATCAAATCTTCAACAAAAGTGTTTCTGCTAGCCAGAACACTAGAACTTTCTTGCTTTCCTTTCCTTTTCCTGCTGATTCAGAATATTCAAGCATCAGTTTGCTGCATGACCATTCTGAGGTATTGAAAGCATTCTATAGTCATAAAAATTTTCAAAAAATCAAAATGTTAGCAACAAACTATATCCTTTTGGTTTTCTACATAGCTTCCTGTACCAAGAAATATAATCAGGATTTTCCTCTTTAGACACCAATGCATTTTTAACATTGAAAAATAAACAGTTAAATTGTAGGTTAAACATGATCTGTCATTGACCATCACCTTTATCGGAGTTTCCACCTGGGGCCTGCCCTCCTGAGTTTAAACTTGGTAGGCCCCATGATCACATGAGTAAATTCTTTATATTGTTTCTAATTTCTATGGAAAACTCTGACTAATAAGATTTTGGTACTGAGAGCAGTTCTTGAGAAATAGTATCTTAAAGATGAGATTTCTGAATTGGTTCTGGGGTTTTGGGAATTGGTTCTTGAATCATAGTATTTAAGTTACAGGATACCAAGGATAAGAGTGAATATCACACAATGACTTGTATCTTGTTCTGGGAAAAGGATTAGTGCCTTCTCAGTTGTATACAGGGTAGTTGTGTCATGTTAGGAGAAAACATGACTATGTTATTGTCTTTATTGTAGGTAGGATTTGAGGATATGTGTATGGGTGCCAAGTTGACAAGGAGTGGACTATGATGGTTAATTTCATGTGTCAAGTTGGCTAGGTTATGTTGTCTAGTTGTTCAGTCAATGGCCTGCTTAGATCTATGATCAATTGATTGCACCTATAATCAACAAAAAACAGTGCCCTCTGCAATGTCGGGAGTCTCCTCATTCAATCAGTTGGAGGTCTTCAAAGCCAGAACTGTGCATTTCAGAAGTCAGAAGAGGAATTCAGATTCAACTTTAGCATTAGTTCTTGCCAAAATTTCCAGCCAGTCAGGTTCCCCTGGGGAATTTCAACTAAGGATTTCAGCATCACCTTTATTGGAGTTTTCAGCTTTCTGTGTGCTTTCTGGAATCTAAACTTGTCAGAACCCATGGCTGTGCGACTGTGAGAGCCAATTCCTTATCATATATATCTTTTGTTTTCTCATATATTTTTCTGAAAAACTCAGACTAATATACCCTCTCTGGTACAAAGTTAAAATATACCAAGTAGTTGGAGAATTGACTGAAATTTGGTCCACCCATGGAAGTGGGGTCATGTAAGAACGTGACAGGTCCTATGAGGACAAGGTAGATGGAAAGGAGAAAGGACAGTTTCAAGTAGAGTTGGGAGATATTTCCAGCAAAATGAGGGAGTATGTGCACAGAAAAACAATCTAGTGTGTCAAATACATAGGCAAATATTTGTTATCTCATTACAAAAATCACTACATATTGATCCATTCTATGTCGCCAATATTGCTAACTTCTTTGATTTGAGCCCTCAAGAAAGTTTTGAGACAGAAGAAGCTATTTACATCAAGTTAAGGTGTATAAGTCTTTCATTATTCTGAATAAAATTCATTAACAATATGATTTTTTTTTCTCATGCATTTCTTTATACATGTTTTTTTAAAAACTTATAATTTGATTATACATAATTAACTAGCAAAATATTTACATAATTTAACAGCTGTTAATTATTTTCTCATTATGCCTTCAGTATAACAGCAATAAATGGGTCCTTGGAGAACCCATCTATGCACATACAGTTTTTCAAAACCCCAGAACTGTTGATTGCCAGCTACCCACTGATATCCAGCCATCTGAGAACATGGATCTGATGGGTGAGAAACCAATTGTGAAGTGGCAAGTAAAG
>JAQZBX010008509.1:0-47921 GCA_029593785.1 Cabassous unicinctus | reverse complement strand
TCTTAATATATTTGATCTCTTTAGTTATATTTTCCTCCAACTCCTTGAATTGATTCAGGAGATTTTTGTGATTATCATTGATGAGTTGTTTTAAATCCTGTGTCTTGTCAAGATTTTTGGTTTGTTCTTTTGACTGGGTCATACTTTCCTGTTTGTTAGTATGGCTTACCATTTTTGCTAATGTCTAGTCATCTGAATATGTTGGTGACTTTACTCTCATGGTCAATTTCTCTCTCTTGCCTATTCACAGCTCTTCTCTGATTTTTGGTTCAACTTATTTTAAGTCTTTAACATTGCCCAGCTTAAGTTATCAAAATAGGGCCAGGGATTCACTAATGGGATGCAAACCACATCAAGGAGACTGGGACAAGAGACACCCGAAAACGGTTTTTCTCCTTGAAGTTTCCTGGCTGGCCAGCAGTTGGTGCTCACTGGAGACTCTTCCACCAAGGTGACTCTTTCAACCTCCACTTGCTTGTGATTTTGGTTTTGTCAGAGCTGAGATTCAAAGTGGGGTCTGCTGGACAATTTAACTGGAGAAACCACTCTGCACCCTCTCCCTTTTCCCAGGGAGGAAGATGTCTGTTCCCCTCTCAGTTGGCTTCAGTGAGTTGAGTTTTATCCAGGTTGCTTGCTTTGAGGGTGGGGGATGGGTGCCATTCCCAGCCTCAGTGGCTAGTAACTCATGGTTTTTGTTTTGACTTCTTCATCTGTCTGTCCCTTGCCCTCTTGGGGGCTGCACAACCTTCTTCACATCTGCAGAGCCCCAAAACATGTCCCTTAGACAGCTTTTTGTTTTTCCTCCTTTGCTTTTGTGAGAAAGCTGAGCCCTGCCTACCTATTTTGATGCCATCTTCCCAGGAGTACATGAACCTTTTATCTCTTTCCTTTATTTTTATTTTTATTTTTTTTTTAAAGATTTTATTTATTTATTTATCCCCCCCTTGCTGCTTGTGCTCACTGTGTTCATTTGCTTTTGTGTTTTTCTGTGTCTGCTTGTTTCCCTTTGTTGGGTTGTCTTGCTGCGTCAGCTCACCACGCCATGCAGGCTGACTTGCCTTCACCAGGAGGCCCCGGGAATTGAACCCGGGGCCTCCCATATGGTACACGGGAGCCCTATCGATTGAGCTCATCCGCTTCCCTCTTTCCTTTATTTTTAAACAAAAAAGAATTTAATTCTTTAAAATATTGTCAAAGGGACATTGTTATATTAAAAAGTATTTAAAAATTAGCTTACAAATGTAAACAGGTAAACACAAAAGTAATGCAACTAAGAAGACTTGGCTGGAATCTTAAATTTGGATTCTCATATTTATAATGACTACTTTCTATGATAAAATACACTAGGATAAGTAATTTGTGAATGTGTACTCAGAATCACAGTGCCAAATAGTCATGACAATTACCTTCAAGGTAATGAACGTTATTGGGGACTTCCACAACCAGCACCTTGGTGGAAAGGTTACTCTGAAAAGCCTTCTGACATATGAAACTTCTAGAAATGCAGGAAAAAATATAATAAATGTTTCTTTAAATGAATAGTTGACCTCACAAGACAGTAAGGGAAATCCCCAGGGGACAAAAAAATGAAGAGGGAGCTAGAAACTAGAATTCTAAGCTGATGCTAGTACTATGACTTCCCAGGTTCTTTTGACAATATTGGCAATAAGAAACTTGTGTTTTTAAATGAGTTTGGGGAACATAAGGCAAAATTTGGGGCCTGCTTAAAGGTGGGGAGTTGAAACAGTGACTTCCTTCAGAGAGAAATCCCATTATCTAGATCTGGAAAGGTTACATACTCATGACTAAAATAAATTGTTATTCTAGCAAAGGACATGATAAGGAGACCTGTCTGCCTTATCTTGGACTCTGAGTGGGTAAAGAAAGGCTCCCTTGAGAATTCAAGCATGTTGCACAGTTTCAAAGTTCACATCTAAACTTACCTGCAACATCTGGGAAATTCCCGGGTAAATATATTATCTTAAAGTCCTGGATTGGTACACCTGGGAGACCTGAAAGATGCAAAGATGAATCTTCTCTGGAAAAATGCACATTTAGGATTTCCAAAGACAAAGTACATCCAAACATGAGCAAGTCAGCAGGATCACAAAATAGAATGACACTTCCCCCTAGAATTTCAAATAATGGGATGATTATGTCAAAATGTTTAAAAGAATAAAATATGGCAGTAAAAGCATGAATACAAAACAAACAATTGAATAGACTGGATGGATTTGTAAAGTAACCAAACTGAACTTTATAACAAAAATGTATATTTAAGATAAAAAATTTAATGGGTCAACATTTAAAAATCTACTCATAACAATACCTGTCTCAGATGATTTTATAGGGAAATGTTATAAAAATTTTTGAGGACTGGATATTTGAAATTTTATGCAAACTTTTCCAGGAAATGAAATTAGAGTGGGCATTCCTAAAGTGTTTTATTGAACTTGAAACTAAAACCAGACAAAGATAGTTGAGACACAAGCATAGTCGCAAAAATTCTATTTAAAACATTATCAAATGGATCCAGTGTTGTATTTGTGTGGCCCAAATAGCCAAAACACTTTTGAAGAAGGTGGGAGGACTTGCCCTACTAGGTATTAAGACATACTGCAAAAATATCATAAATAATACAGTGTGGTATCAGCCCAGGTTTATGTAAATAGAGAAGGGAACAGAGCAGAGAGCCCCATGACATTCCCAGAAATAAACAGAAACTTAGCAAATGATTAAAAAAATTGGCCTTGCCTATTAATAGAAAGAATTGAACTTACTAATAGATGCTCTTGAAGAATGGCTTAGCCATCCTAGGAGTTAAAAACAAACAAACAAACAAACAAACAAACTATATTTCCAAGAGGGTTGAAAGAATTTAAAGAGAAAAGTAAAACTTTGGCATTTTTAGAAGAAAATAAGGAGAATATCTTTATGAGCTGGTAAAGGTAAGAGTTTCTTAAATAATATCCAAAAACAAAGCCATTTAGCAATATCTATTAAATTGGAGGATGTGTATACTCTACAATTTAGCTGTTCTACCCCTGGATATATGCCATAATGAAACCTACACATGTGCCCAAGGACATACCTACATGAATGACCATAGTAGCATGGTTTATGAGAGCAAACAATTGAGAAAACTCTAACATGAATTCAATCCAAAAATAAAATATCTGTTGTTTATTCATCCAATAAAATGAATACTTTTCCTGAACATGACTAGTAACAACAGTAGATTGCAATAAAATATATAAAATATGATAACTAGCTATATCGAGTTTTAGAAAATATGAAATAATACTTGCTATTTTTAGAGATACACATACATATGTAATGAAAGTGTCAAGAAATGCATGAAAATAATAAATAGCAAATCAGGATACTGATTTTCTCAGGGAGGGAAGGCAGGAGGGAGTAAAATGCAATTGGGTGAAATATACATGGTGCTTTAAATATATTTATGGTTTTATTTATTGAGAGAATTAATTTTTTAAAGGTGAAGGGAAAGAGATGGAAAACATAGTATAAATAGAAATTTTATATTATTCAATGAAATATATCTTTAGGTACTAAAAAAGGATAGAAAACCATTTACGATGAAAAAGAAACTTATGAATTTATAGTCACAGCTTATAGTCACAAAAGAGTAGTGCCCTGCTCTTTACTCATCTTATTCACTAGACCTGGTTTTGAATAGTTTATGTATGTTTCCAAAAATCAACTCCACTCTCAAAGGATGAAGATTTATTATCTTTTGATAGCAAAGATATTAAAAATAAATTTTTCCTTGTCCTAAAGGCAAATTTGAAAGTAGAATTCCTTTTTATTATTTATTTGGTACAATAATATCACCATTGAAATAAGTGTAGATCTTCCTATATTGACTACTTAGAAGGGAGCAATACTACTCTTTCTGATTGTTTACTAAACAGTCAAGGACCATGTGTTGTGATCATTTGTTTCTGCAGTTGTTACAGACTTTAATCTTATATATCGCAAATTTTCCTAAAATGAATTAAATTTATGTTAGTCTTACAGCTTCCTCTCTTAAAACTAGGCTCCTTGCCTTATTCAACACTAATATTTCTGATTGGCATCTATATCATAATGAAATAGAAACAACATTTTTCCTACTTTCCAGCTTCTTTGTATCTCACTGATAAGTTTCATGTTTTTATTGGTCTATTTATTTTTAAATTATTATTAAGAGAGAGTAGGTGGAAGTGTGAATCATCCACAAATGGAAAGGAGGATATTATGACAATTAAGGTCTTGGGTGTAGAATGTAATCCTAGATCTACCCCTTATTGGCTATGTAACTTGGGCAAATCATATATCCTTTCTAAGCCTCATTTCTCCATAGTATAATGAGTCTTACTTGTTAGGATTGATGTAAGGTTTTAACTGAGTACCTTATATACTTGACACAGTGCCTAGCACATAGCAAGCATTGAATAAAAGTTAATGCATGAGTGGAGGATTGTGGGAAGGTGGCACAGTAGGAAGCTCCAGGAAACAGTTCCTCCACCAGAACACTTGAAGTGGCAGGATCTGTCTGAATCAACTCTTTTGTAACTCTGGAGTCTAGTTGAACACCATGCAGTAAACAGGAAAGAGCAGGAGGAAGATGCTAGTAAATTTTGGTAAAGACTGGTGAATTTCACACTTCCTGCAGTGGCTCCCACCCCCCATCCCCTGCCTTGTGGCAGGCAGCAGTGAGATCTGCTGCCCTGGCTCCTGGTACAGTTTGCCAGGGTGGGATATAAAGACCTAGTTCCCAAAGATATGGGATGTGTGGTCAGATCATTGATCACTGCTTTTGATGAGTTACTTTAGGTCATTGAGAGCAGCCATTGTTCCAAACCCCTTTGGGCAAAAGTGGCAGAGGTCCCTTAATGACATTACCCATTCCCAAAACTACAGAAACAGTTAAAGGGCTACCTTAACTGGGCAAATGCCAAATCAAGGAAATGCAGCTTCAAAAGTCATAGGAGAATCTCCTATGCACTTGATGGACCCAACCCAACCCCTCCTCAGTGTGGTGTGGAGAGAGCCTATGCTCCCACTGTGGGGCCCTGGCCTTGTCCCAGCTGGGAAAGAATGACCTAGGAAAATTTTCCTGTAGCTCCCCCTTCCCCTCTCGCCCAGAATTTGTCCTCCAAGGGAAAGCAACTTGGGACTGCTAAAGCAGTATAAGAAACAACTAAGTCAAACAGCCTAAGGCAAAGGCTTACCTGTTTTATTTTTTTAATGTAATTTTTAATTTTTTTTTATTTTGAAGAAGCTTTAGATTACATAAATGTTACATAAAAAAAAATAAGGGATTCCCATTGCCCAATCCTTCCCCCTTCCACACTTTCCCACATCAACAATATCCTTCATTAGTGTGGCTTAGCTGCTTTAAGTCCTACAATAGAGTACCCTATTTCATATTCAAATTCCTGTAAACAGGGGAACCCCTGAGGCTATTAACAAGCACAAATCCAGGACAAGACACAGTCTCAGAAAAAAAATAGGGAGGATGCAGCACTTTGCATTCCCCTTGGGCTGATCTTCTTGATAGGAGAGCTGAATTCTGAAGGAGAGCACCAGCCAGTACGAAGCTAATTTGAAAAGACTGTGAAAGATGATTTTTTTCATGGGTTTGTTTGGTTTTGTTAGCTCCTGGCACTCAAGGAAATCTATTTCATATTATTAGCTGGATAAAAACTCAAAAAAAACCAGACAGCTCAGGGACAAAATCCCAGAATTAACACTTAAAAATATTAAAATGTATAGTGTGCAACAAAAGATTACGAGACAAAGGAAATAATGGCCCACCCAAAGGAACAGAATAAAAACCCAGAAAATAGCAATGAATAATACAAGTCTGTGGACATACTCTACAAAGACTTTAAAAAATGATGCACAATATGCTTAAGGAGATGCAGGAGAATACAGAGAGAGAACTAGAGGAAAATAATGAACTAATAATATGGGACTCTTAATAAAGAGATAGAAATTTTAAAAAGGAACCAAAGAGAACTACTGGAGTTAACGATCAAAATAACTGAAATAAAAAATTCTCTGGAGGGTTTCAATATAAGACTGGAGCTGACAGAAGAAAGAATCAGTGAACTTGAAGACAAGACAATTGGAATTAGTCAGACTGAGGAGCAGAAATTTTTTAAAAATTAGAAAAAGAGAAAACAGAGGTCTGTGGGACACCATCAAGCATATCAATGCACATATTATGTGAATCTCAGAAGGAGAAAAAATAGAGAAAGGGGGAGAAGGAACATTCAAAGAAATAATAGCAGAAAATTTCCCAAACATAGCAAAAGACATGAATATGCACATACAAGAATCCCAATGAACCCCAAACAGGATAAACTGGAAGAGAAATATCCACATACATATAGTAGTCAAACTGACAATTTCAAAGAAGAGGGAGAGAGTTCTGAAAACTGCAAGAGAAAAGCAACATGCTAAGTACCAGGAGTCCCAATAAGATTAAATGTCAATTTCTCATCAGAAACTATGGAGGCAAGAAGGTAATGGGATGAAATATTATGGTGTAAACCATAAGGTAAACTATGGACCTCAGTAGCAATGCTTCAATATTTGTTCAAGTGTAACAAATGTACCACAATGATGTAAAATGTTACTAATAGGGGAAAATGTAGGAGGGGCGGGGGTTGGGTATGTGGGAATCCCCTATACTTTTGAGGCAATTTTTATGCAATCGAAATCTTCTCTATAAATAAAATGTATTATATGGGGAAAATTTTATAGGATGTGGCAAAAGCATGGTGAGAGGGAAATTTATAGCTCTAAATGCCTATTAAAAAAGAAAAAAGAGTTCAGATCAGAGACCTAACCTCACAACTGGAGGATTTAAGAAAAGAAGAGCAAACTAAGCCCAAAACAGTAGAAGGAAGGAAAAAATAAAGATTAAAGTGGAGATAAGTGAAATAGAGAATAAAAACAATAAAGAAAACCAACAAATCCAAGAGTTAGTTCCTTGAAAAGATCAATAAAATCAACAAAATTTTAGCTAGCCTGACAAAGAAAAAAAAGAGAGAAGGCACAAATAACTTAAATCAGAAATGAAAGGGGAAGACATTACTACTGACCCCACAGAAATAAAAAGGATAAAAGAAGACATGATGAACAACTGTACACAAACAAATTAGATAACCTAGATGAAATGATCAAATTCCTAGAAACACACAACTACATACAATGAGTCAAGAAGAAATAGAAGGTCTCAACAGAGCAATAACAAGTGGAAAGATTGGATCAGTAACCAAAAACCTCCCAAACAAAGGAAAGCCCAACTACCAAATGACTTCACTGGAAAATATTACCAAAAATTCCAAGAAGAATTAACACCAATTCTGTTCAAACTCTGCCAAAAAAATTGAAGAGGAGGGAATACTTCCCAACTATTCTATCAGGCCAGGATCACTCTAAAAACAAAGTCAGATAAAGATACCACAAGAAAAGAAAGTTACAGACCAATATCCTATATGAATATAGGTGCAAAAATCCTTCACAAGATACTAGCAAACCAAAACCATGAATTAATTAAAAGAATTATACACCATGATGAAGTGGGACTTACTCCAGGCTTGCAAAAGTGATTTGACATAAGAAAATCAATTAATGGAACACACCACATTGACAGAAGATAAGAAAAACAAACAAACATGATCATCTGAAGAAATGCAGAAAAGTTATTTGACAAAATCCACCACCCCTTCTTGATGGAAGCACTCAGACAACTAAAAATAGAAAGAAACTTCCTTAACATGATAAAGAACATACATTAAAAACCCACAGCTAACATCGTATTCAATGGTGAAAGACTGAAAGCTTTCTAAGATCAAGAACAAGACAAGGATGCCCACTGTCATCACTGTTATTCAACATTGTACTGGAAGTTGTAGCCTGAACAGTTAGGGAAGAAAAAGAAATAAAAGGTATCCAAATTGGAGAGGGGGTAGTGAAACTTTCCCTATTTGCAAATGACATGATCCTATATATAGAAAACCCTGAAAAATATACAAAAAAGAGCTAATTGACAAATTCAGTAATATGGCAGGGTACCAGATCAACATGCAAAAGCCAATAATGTTTCTATACACTAGTAATGAACAATCTGAAGAGGAAATTAAGAGAAATATCCATTTACAATAGCAACCAGAAGAAACAAATATCTAGGAATAAATTTAATGAAAGATGTAAAGGACTTATATACATGCTATACAAAACATCACTGAAAGAAATAAAAAAAGGGGAAGGGCATTCTCTGCTCATGGACTAGAAGACTAAATATTGCCAAGATGTCAATTCTTCCCAAAGCAATTTACCAATTCAATGCCACCTTAATAAAAATTCCAACAGTCTTCTTTGCAGAAATGGAAAAGCCAATCATAAAATTAATGTGGAAGCATAAGGGGCCCCAAATAGCTAAAACCATTTTACAAATGAAGAAGGAAGTTGGAGGAATCATAATTCCTGATTTTAAAACTGACCACAAAGCTACAGTGGTCAAAACAGCATGATACTGGCACAAGGACAGACTTATGGACCAGTGGAGATAGACTCTCACATATGTGGCCAATTTTTTTGTGACAAGCATGCCAAGCCCATTCAACTGGAAAACAATAGTCTTTTCAATAAATGGTGCTGGGAAAACTGGATATATATATGCAAAAGAATGAAGGTGGACTCCTACTTTACACAAATTAACTCAAAATGGATCAAACACCAAAAATAAGAACCAGGAGTATAAAACTCCTAGAAGAATATGTAGGTAAATGTCTTTAGTACCTTATGTTAGCCAATGGTTTCTTAAACTTTACTTCTAAAGCCAGAGCAACAACAGAAAAGATGGATAAATTGGACTCATCAAAATTAAAAACTTTCAGTGCATCAAAGAATTCATTGTGAAAGCAAAAAGACAACCTGCAGAAGGGGAGAAAATATTTGGAAGGCACATATCTGGTAAGGGTTTAATTTCCAGAATTTATAAAATAATCCTACAACTCAACAACAAAGACAAACAACCCAATTAAAAAATGGGCAAAGGACTTGGATAGACATTTCTACAAAAAAGATATGCAAATGGCCAAAAAGCACATGAAATAATGCTCAACATTATTAGCCACTGGAAAAATTCAAATCAAAACCACAGTGAGATACCATTTCACACCTACTAGAATGACTACTGTTAAAAACATGGAAAATAACAAGTGTTGGAGAGGATGCAGAAAAATAGGAATACTCATTCGTTGTTAGTGGGAATGTAAAATGCTGCTGCCACTGTGACTAAAATATTAGGTTGTATTTATGTGCTAGAACAAAAATTAAAATAAAAAACAATCATAGCGTTGTACAATACAAACATTGAATCCTAATGTAAACTATGGAATATAATTAATAGTACAATTATAATAATATTCACTCATCCACAGTAACAAAGTTACCACACTAATGCAAAATGGTAAAAATGGAGGCAGGTATAAAGGAAATCTATTTTCTGCAAGATCTTTCTGTAAACTTACAACTTTTCTAATAATAATAAAAAAGCTTATGGTGAGACAGTACCCTGTCAAGCCTAGGCAACCTCTTGATGATGTCAGAGGGCCAGATTTAGGATCTGGTCCTTAAAATATACTGCTATGTCCATTCCTATTCTATGAGACCATCACTATACTTGCAGAAAGTTTACTTCTGACATTTCTGATAACCTTTACTGGCTGGTATAGCCATATCTTGGGTGCTGTGAAAGTTGGCTGCCTAAAGCTCACAGCTGCACCTTCCTCCAGAGATTTGTTCTTGGCCCAAAAGAGCAATCTTACCCAGGGATACTGTTACTGCCCAAGTGGATTTGTTTTCCGATGTGCACAAAAGCCAAAACTGAGTCACCAGGATTTCAAGGAAAGAAAGAGTTTATTGCACAGTCAACCAGCAAGGAGACTGGAGGCAAGCCTCAGAGCTGTCTCCCTGAACAAAATGGGTGCTGGTGTGTTGTAACTCTGGGGAAGCTGGGCTTAAGGAAATGGCTAAGGATACAGTGAGATGATGTGGGCCAATCCAGTTTGGAAAGGGCAGGGTTAACAAGACCATGCTCAGTTACAAATTATGCTTGGTCTTAAAATGGAGGACCAGCAAGCTCAGTGACTAGAACCAGTCAGAGCTGGCTTTAGTAGGTGCTACAAAGGGGAGAAGAAACAGTAACTTATCTTGCAAGGTAGTAAGCCTTCTATGAATAAACATAAGAAGGTAGACATTTGAAAGAAAGGGAATTAGAAACTTCTACAAACCAGTAAGGGAGGGGTTTCTCTGAAGAGTGGTTTAGTAAGTAGTCCTGGTTCCAGGGGGGTTGGTAGATGGTGGTTTCAATACCTGGGGGATTGGAGGAGGGGAAGTGAAGGCTGCTACCTGACAGTGATTATCTGATTAGGGTATAAAAGCCCTGCCCCAAGGAGAAGCGAGGCCGCGGAACCGCAGCCATGACTGAGGCTGATGTCAGTCTGAAAGCCTATCCCCTCGCAGATGCCCACCTCACCAAGAAACTACTGGACCTCGTTCAGAAATCGTGTAACTACAAGCAGCTTCACGAAGGAGCCAATGAGGCCACCAAAACCCTCAACAGAGGCATCTCTGAGTTCATTGTGATGGTTGCAGACGCTGAGCCCCTGGAGATCATTCTACATCTCCCATTGCTGTGCGAAGACAAGAATGTGCCCTATGTGTTTGTGCGTTCCAAGCAGGCCCTGGGGCAGGCCTGTGGGGTCTCCAGGCCTGTCATCGCCTGCTCTGTCACCATCAAAGAAGGCTCACAGCTGAAGCAGCAGATCCAGTCCATTCAGCAGTCCATTGAGAGACTCTTAGTGTAAATCTGTGGCTGCTGCCCTGTTCTCCCAGCTGACTGCTCCCCCTGGGGTAGTGTATCATATATTGTCTGTGTAGGAATGTAGTGTTTTCAGCTATTTTTTATTGTTATAAAATATTGTAGTCCTGAAAACAAAAAAATAAAATAAAAGCCCTGCCCTTTTTCCTCAAGGTGGTATAACTCAGCAGTTCCATTTATGCCTGGAACTTCTGCCTGGAATCAAGCTGAGTTGGGCTTCAGCTGAATCTTTTTCTTTGCTCAGGTTTCCCCTGATAGCCTTTCCTCAACAAATCTCTCACACAAGAATTCTTGTCTCAAGCTCTGCTCCTAGGGAACCTGACCTAAGAAACCTTCCTAGTATGTCTACTTCTAGAACTATATTATAATTAAGAGAGGCTTTTCCTGTTGTTTCTGCTTCTGTACAAATGTACAAAAACATTTGTGTCCTTGAATACTTTGTGGTTTTTGCTTTCCAGTCCTGTACATTTATTTAGATCTTGGAGGTTAGGTAACCATCATAGCTGAGTATACCTCTTTTAGATCTATACATATTAAAGATGAGAAACCAAAAGAAAACTCTAGCCCTTTGAGGTTTGTGGGTGGCAATAACACTTCAGTACTTTTCTTAACACAGCTGCTATTTAGGATGAAGCTCTGACAAGCATATCATATTAGTCAAAGTACCTAATTTTCATCCTAAGTTTAAAAAGGATTACCTTCAATACTGCCATCTAGACATATGATGGAGATTTAAGCCTCCATATCTGATGACAAATGTATTGAGATCAATAAGTTGAGTAGGAAGACATGGTTTACATGCCTGAATAAAATTCAACTTAATATAAAGCTATTGAAAGATATTACAATATTTCAAAGCTCTATTTCTAAGAACCAAGATGAGAGGGATAGTATTAGTGGTCATTAAAACCTGACCACAAACAACCTCTATTAGCTATTTTTTTTAACAAATCAATTTTAGTGATACATATTAATAAAGCATATAATTCACCCAAAGTGTACAATCAATTTGGTATAATTAAATAGTTGTGCATTTTATTAGCTATTGAATATCATTTTCAGTTGAGCAAGTCCCAAGCCCCAATATAACTTTAGACTTCTCTTTGGTTCCAGGCCATTGTATTTTCAGATGCTAAATTTTACATTACTGTATTTCTTTTTGGATCTCTCAATGTTGCCACTAGAGATGGAATCTGGCCCTCGTGAAAACTAAAATAAATTTTGTTCATACAGAAGGACAGAGTTGGATAGCTACACAGTAGGTAGTGCTTCATCTGATTTACTTCCCCTCATAAATGGCAGAGGTTGCAAACTGGTAGCATGGGCCAAATATGGGCCAATATTATATTTGATCTTTGATCTGGAGTGCATTTAAGAAAAACTAAATCAACGGTAAAAAAAATGGGAATTTTATAAACCTTCATATCCAACTTCTCTTAGAAACTTGGAGAATCTGGTAACACTGGGTCCACATTCCATTGGAGTTGAAACTTGTATCAGTAGGACCCACGTGGGAAACAAATGGCAAACTCAAATTGGGAAATTTGAGGAAGGTTTAAAAAAGGGAGTGTTTACAAATGTGTGGACAGTGTGTAGGGAAACCAAAAGGTAAACAGAAGTATGCTGGGGCTTGTAACTCCGGGGAATGGCTACAATCCCGAAGTAGCAAGGGGGAGAGAGCAGTACTGGAATCCAGACAGCAAGCATGATGTGGTCAAGCCTGTCTGACAGAGCTGTAACCTTTGGATGAAGGAGACAGGCAGCCTGTAGTAATCCCTTAGGGAGGAAGTTGAAAGAATAAATATCCAAATCTTATTTGTGAGCCCTCAGATATCCGGCTAGTGCTCCTTACTGGACAAATGAAATGGGAAGCTGGAAGTCAAGGGAGTCTCTTGAAGGTTAGTATTAAAGGGCAAGGAGCAGGATGGAGAAGGCTGGTGATCTGGAGGGCCAAACAGAAGATATCCAGAGTTATTAGCAAAACTGACTCCTGTAGACAGAGCTTAATGTTTTTCAGTTTGTCACAATCCCTACCATTCTCTCTGGTGCCCTCATATCAAGGCTGAATATTGATTGCCATTTATCATGTTGGCACTATGGTGTTTCTTTTAGGACAGAACCAATTCACTATCAATGTCTTTATCAAAAGTGAGCAAGTATGGGAATTCTACATATGCGCATGATTGTTTTATAAGTTCACAATTTCTGTAATAAAAATATATTTTTCAAAAAAGTGAGCAAGGTGGGAGTGGGTGTAGCTCAGTGGTTGAGTGACTGCTTCACATGCAGGAGTTCTTGGGTTCAATCCCTAGTACCTCCTAAAATTAAAAAAAAAAAAAAAAGTGAGGACCAAATTCTTCAAGAAAACAGACAGCATACTTTATTTTTTTGTAGAAAAGAAATATTATTAAACATATATGGCTTAATTTGTGAGGCTGCTATTCTTTCTCCAGGGAGTTTGACTTGTGAGTGAGTTACTCATGGGCAATACTTTATTTCTGTTGCTTGCAGCCCTAGAACTCTGGACTGAGCCATTTTTCAAATTTGAGTAGGAAGACCATTAATAGGTTGGTGTTTAAAATATACTTTCTGACATTTGGAAAACTCTTCCAACTCAATACACCGTGGAGATAGTTATAAAGAAGTTGCTGAATACAGATGAACTTCCAGAGATGAGAGAGATCTGTTGATATCTCTTGGCATCCATCACGTTGCCAAGTTTTCAGTTAAAGATGAAGATGGTGACTACATTCTAGCCTCACTAGGAGGACATATACATATTCCCTTAGGAAACAGAATGAAAACTGTCAACAAATTAGAAAATAGATGTCTATATGATGAAAGCCAGGATGACTTTCTCCCTTTAGTGCAATGTTGCAGGAAATGCCAAGTAAAAGAGATGTGCCACACCAAAACTTATACTTGACTGTGGAATCTGGACCTGGCCCAGAGATTGCTTTTATTTATGATCACTTTATTTTTTGTGTTTCATCTTAAGTATTTTTATATTATTCTCAAATATCAGAGGGCAAATATTAAGAACTCACAGCAAATTTATCACCATTGAAACAATAGAAATCTCAACAGAATTCCATTGAATTGACATGTTCAGAATGTATAGTAGCAAACTACCAAGCAGATAATTGCTCACACAAGTCAGAGACTCTACTAAATGCTTAAGACATTATTTTAATTAAATTTCATAAATAGCCTATAAAGGAAGTACTTTCATATTTATAAATGAAGAGCCTGAGTCTTAGCAAAATTTATAATCTTGTTCAAGTTTACATAACTTAGCTGTTAATTCAAGTAAAAGGCAGAAGAAATGATGTATACAGTCACTAAAATAAATCCTTAAGTATGTGTCTTACTTAGGTACCAACAGAGACACTTTCTCACCAAAATCAGCTACTGGGGATCCTAGCATCCTACCACATGGCAATCAGGCAAGATGGTGGGTCTTCCTGTCTCTCTCTATTTTCTCCTTGAACTCAGTTGTGGCCAATCTGTCATCTCTCCCTGGGCCTCAGCTCCTTGAGCCTCTCTGGGGCTTCTCTCCTTAAGCTCAGCTGTTGGAGAACCTGGGGTCCTTTCTCTCACATGGCCGGATCAAATATGGCAGCTTCCTTTCTCCCTGTATGTCTCTTTCTCTGTGTCTCTGCTTATATCAACTCCAGGAAAAGGCCAGAGACTCAGCCTGAGTCATGACTCACTGACATAGTCCAGTCAAATTGGTCTCACACACACAGGAATGGATTAGTTAAAAAAACATAATCTTTATCTTTTTTGGGGATTCCTAAAAGAACTCCAAACTGTCACACTCTATCCTCTGAATCCTAAAAAGACATGTTCTTTTCATATGCAAAATACATTCATTATATCAAAATATTTCAAAAGCCTTAAATCATTTCAGTAGCAATGCTAAATACAAAATCTCATAAAAATCAGTTATGGGCATGCAGTTTGTCTTGAGGGAACATTCCCTTCTGGCTGCAGACCTGTGAAACTTAGAAAACAAGTTATCTGTTTACAATATACAAAGGCAGGACATAGGTTAAACATTTGCATTACCATAAGGAGAAATTAGAAGGAAAACAGGCGTCATGGGCCCCAAACAGTTCCAAAAACCTGCAGGGCATACTATATTAGATTTCTAAATCTAAAGTCTGAGAGTCATCTATAGAAAGATAGTTTCTTCTTCTTGGGTCCTTATGGGGACCCACCCCTTCAACAGACTAGCCTAATAGCTATCTTTTCGTTTTGATTCTCATCAAGCATCTGAGTGGTGACTAAACTCCAGACTTCACCCTCTAAGAACATTGGGGTGACAGCCACACTTTCCCCAATCTATGGGGGGCAATCTCAACCCCCTTAGTACAGTGGGGTAGTGGCAACATTCTCCCTAATCTCGGGCTCACAGGTCCAACATCTTCACAACAGTGAGATGGTAACCTAACTCTCTCTAATCTTCAGGGAATGTGCTCCATCCTCTCTCTCCCTGAACAACAAGCTGGAAGATCCACCCTCTTCAAATGCTGGGGCAAACTCACCCTTTGCACACATAAGGGTGCAGTCCTTCTCCTGGCCTGAGAAGATGTCCAGACCTCAGCTTCCATGTTTTTCCTCCTGAAGCTGTTTTTCCTTCAATATCTCTTCTCCCTGCCCCTGTTCAGGCTGACAGTGGTTTCATTCATAGAGCTATTGCAAAAAGCTTGTTGCTTTAGCATGCAGGGAACAAGAGTCTGAGCCACCAGACAGTAAGACTTTCCATAAGTCCTATCTGGATAACTGCATTTCCAATCCTGACTTGCAAGGAAGTGGCCACCTGTTTCCAGGGTCAGTTAAGTCTTCACATGGGGTACTATACTCTGGGGGCTTATTTTCTGGAAGCTTGGGATTTCTCAAACTATCAATTTCTGGTTTCTTTATGCCTAGCAATTCAGTTCTCAGTTTATCTCTTTCCTCTTGCATTTTACTATAAATTGCAAGGAGAAGCCAGGCCACATTTTTCACATTTAATTTGGAAATCTCAGGTAAATGTCCAAGCTCATAATTTTCAAATTCTGCCTTCCATCTAACATGATGTCAAGTTCCCTGCCACTTTTTAAAGCAAGGATCACTTTCTTTCTAGCCGTCATTCCCAAGGCCTTATCAGAACTATCTTCAGTGTCCATATTTTTTACCAACAGTCTCTTCAAAGCAATCTAGGCCTTTTATATCAAGCATCTCACAATTCCTCCAAAAAAATACCCCTTACCCATTTATAAAGCCATTCCAACTTTTTTTTTTAAAGGAGGTGCTGGGAATTGAATCTAGGACCTCGTACATGGAAAGCAGGTGCTCAGCCACTGAGCTACATCAGCTCCCGCATTCCAACATTTTTGTTAATTGCAAGCAGTGGCACCCACTCTCCTGGTACCAATTTCTGTCTTAACTTGCCAAAGGGTTGCCAATGCAAAGACCAGAAGTGGGTTGGCTTTTATAATGGGGATTTTTTTTTTTTTAGGGTAAAAGTTTACAGTTCTGAGCCATGAAAAGTCCAAATTAAGGCACAATCAGAGATGCTTTCTCACAAAAGTCAGCTACTGATGATCCTAGCATCCCGCTATGTGGTGATCAGGCAAGATGGTGGGTCTGCTGGTCTCTCTCTACTTTCTCCTTGAATTCGGCTGTGGCGGATCAGTCATCTCTCCCTGGGTCTTGGCTTCTTGAGTCTCTCCAGTCTTTTCTTCCTGAGCTCAGCTGTGAGAGAACCTGGAGTCCTTTCTCTCACATGGCTGGATCAAATACGGCAGGTTTCTTTCTCTCTGTGTCTCTCTCCCTCTGTGCCTCCATTTATATTAGCTTCAGTAAGAGGACAAAGACTCAACCTGAGTCATGCTTCATTGACATAGTTTAGTCAAAGGGGGTGCACACACAGAGGAATGGATTAGTTAAAAAATATAATCTTTCTCTTTTTTTAGGATTCATAAAAGAACTGTCACAGTATAGGCAGCATGAGCATAATAGTCACAATAATAGTCATGAAGATAAGAACTATAATAATAATAAAAACAGAAAATATTTGAGCCCTTATGGTGTGCTTAGAACAATGCTAGACATTTCATAGATGTAATAAGGAATTATTTGTTTGGAATAAAAATTTGTACTTTACAGTCTATTTCTGCCCATACCTCCATCTTCTCAAGAAATTTGTATCCTTGACTATCACTTATCTCTTTTATATATTTTTTATCTTTCACTCTCTGCTGGATCCTTCTCATCAGCTTTTGAATAAGCTCAAGTCTTATGTCTTAGAAAACAAACAAACAAACAAACAAACAAATTCCCCCAAACAAAATGCAGAAGACCTTTCTTCACTTTATTTTCCTCTCTGGCTATCACTTATATCATGTTCTTTAATTTTTGGAAATTCCTGGAAAGAGATGTCCATATTGTCTGTTTCAATTGTCTAACCTCCCATTCACTTCTCAATCCATTTGTGGAGATGAGCTATCTAGACTCCTAACAAAGCAGGACTTGCTGCCCAGCTGAGAGGGATGTGGTCTGCAGACAGCTTCCTGCTGTCCGCTCTTTCAGGGTTTGCCTCAACTGCAGTCATCTTGCACGAGGTCATGCCCTTTCCAGTGTGGTCCACATATGGTGATCAAATTGGGAGTAAAAAGGCCCAAGTATTTTGGCCTGAAGGGGCATAACTCTGATAGGCAGCATGTACTCCAGAGTTCCCATCTAGCTGACACAAGCTTTGTTAGACCTGACTGCAGTTCAACTTCTTTCTCTGTTCAATCCTGCTTCCTCCCCTTCCTTATACTGATGTTGATTCCTAATAGACATTTTGCACCCAAACTATCTCAGCCTCTGTTTCCAGAGAACCCAACTAGTTACCCCATTGCAATTGACATTGTCTTGATTGCTCCAGTGAATATTTTTAAGGTCATCAATGACCCATGTTGATAAGAATAGGGAATTTTCAGCCATCAATTTACTTAGCCTCTTATGGCATTTGAAATAGTAATTAAAGAAAAATTACAGTGGCAGCCCATAGGATACACTCCTTGTAGATTCATCATTCGTTTATTCTTTCATTAGCAAATACATAATGAAAGGCTTCTAGATGTCAAATACCATGTAAAGTATAGGAATGAAAACACAAATAAGAGAGATCTTGCTTTCTGGGAGCTTCATTTAATGTTTCATTGGACACAGGGAGTGAAGGAGCAAAAACAAAGCAGCTCTTGAGTTTCTAACTTGGGTGACTAGATAGAGATGCCACTGAGATAGAATTTTTAGGAGGAATAATTGGTTTAAAGTAGAAGAGAATAAGTTTAATTCTGAGTCTTATGAGTTAAGAGTTTCTTGTGGGATATTCACATAGAGATAACCTTAGAGTATTTGCAGCAGAGAACAGATTGCAATAAGTTAGAGTGAATAAAACTTGAGAATGTGACAAAGGGTGAATAGAGACCAAGGACTCTCAAACCTGGTTAAGCATCACACTCACACTTAGAGTTAATTAAAAATAGATTCTAAAGTTCCTTTCCCAGAGATTCTGATTCAATTGATTTGAGGAGGCAGGCATATTTTTACAAGCTCTCCAGCTATACTGTGTTCAGTTTGAATCCCCTGAAATGTCAGATCTTATATGGGAAAACACAGGTATAAGAGGAAATGAAGAGAGCCAGAGAAGACCATGCATGTATACCCCACTGAAAAGGAGCGAGAGGGTTGGGTGGGTGGAAGCATTCCAAGGTAAGGGCGCTGTGCAGGGTAAGGATGATTCAGCAAGGCTGTCAGGGAGTTCTCAAATGAAAGATGGCCACCTGAGGGTTGTCTATTTTCCAGGAACAGGCCTGCCTTAGCACCCTTGCCATGCTCGATAATTGGCTGGGAGCAGCCTGTGGGAGGCATGGCCTTGTCACATATAGGGTTTTAGAATTCTGCTAGCAGTTAAAGTCTTTGGTTATTTGAGTTCCCCATAGTTGCAGGTCTGCAAGGCACATTCTCTTGGCCGCCATATGTAACCTACCGTTTAAAGACAATTGGATGAGAAAGAAAGATAGAAATGGGCTGTAGTTGGAGAAGTATTTGGGTTCAAGGCAAGGTTTTGACTTTATTTCTTTTCTTTTTTTTTTTTTTTTTTAGGAAAGACTTGAGCATATTTGTAAGCCTAAAAGAAGGAATCTGTACAAGGTAGAACTTAAAGGTAAAGGAAAGGGAAGAAGGGAAAGAGAGATGGGGAAGTAGAGACAGAGAGGGGAAGACAGGGGAGGGGAAGGGAGAATGAATTGTGTTGGAAGACTCCAGAGGAGGCAGGGAAAAATAAGGTCAAGGGCTTTAATATGAGGAGTGACAACTTACTCTCTGGTATAGTGTCTGGACATGGGTTAAGGTTGAAGGTTGTAGGGAACTGAAGGAAACTGCACTTGATCATTTCAATTTCTACCACAGAATTGGAGGCAACAGATTTGGGTGCACTGGTGATAAGTTTGGCCTTGAACAGGAGAGGTACCCCATTGTCTGAGACTGAAGCAAAGAGACTTAAGGATGGGCAAGGGGAAGACTCTTTTGTATGTGGGATCAAGTTAAGGGAAAGGCTGATGGCTTCAATTTTTTGATGAAGTAGGAGACAAGGTCATCTGCTGAAGGTATTATTTATTTGTAGGTCTTCTCACATGACAAAATTCCATACTTAAAACTATAACAGAAATAATATTTAGGAAATTAAAATTAATATTTCAAACATGTGTTAAGATGATTATCTATTTTATAAATCTTTCATAGGTATGTGTGTGTTTGTTTCTTGGTGTATAAAATCAAACTCTAAAATTTTCTCTTGCTCTAATTAGGAATTTTTAAACTGACGTGATATTGAATTTGTGGTAGTCTCAAACAGAAAAAAAAATACTAGAAATATATTGGCAGTGCAGTGTGTATATTTGCTAACAATTTTAACAAACAAAATATGCTTCCAAATCATGTAATTTTATCTAGATTAAAAGAAATTAATCATATAGACATATATGGTTTACCCTATCAAAATGTAGACATCAAAATATTTTGTAATTGGAGGGGGACTTTGAGATCAGTGACTTCTAATCTGGGGACCACAGATCCCCAAAATCAATAAATTAAGCAATAGAGGTTGATGAGCTGTTTTCAAATTTCAAAGCACTTAATGAAAATCCCATTTCATCTACATGAAAGCTTTCAGTTCTTTTACAATTATTTGGAATTTTTTTCAATTCAGTGGGCCAACTTTTCAACAGCTCCAACAGGCCTTTGCAATATTAAATCATGGGTAACGCATTAATCATTATTTAACCAATGCATTTAAAAAAATACACAAAAGACTCTGAAACATGGGCTGGGGTGGGAGGAGGATTACAAAAGTTTGAGGTCATTTGTAGTGAAAAAATTTAGGGAAAGCTCATTTAATCTAAACTCATAATTTACAGATTAAGAAACTCAAAGGATAATTTGCATAATATCATAACATGGTTCATTAGTAATGGAGCCTGCATTAGGGTTTGCTCATTTCATATATATATATATATTTTTTTTTAATTTTACCAGGAAGTCCTGGGAATTGAACCCCAGTCCTTCCATATGGTAGACGGATGCCCAACCACTTGAGTCACATCCGCTTCCCTCATATTTTGAACATTGTGAAAAAATTGCTTAATATACTATTTTCCTGGTTATTAGGTTTTGAATTTTGTATCAAGGTGTTTAGTGTTCTTAGTATTTGAAATTCAAATGCTTCATATTTTGTTTTGGGGATGCTCAACTTTCCAGTAAAGTGGCCAAAAAAAAAAGTTCTGTACAGTTAATGGGGAAAATAAACCTTAAAAAGAATCTTTATTGTAAAGAGGCTCCATAAAACGTTAATTCATTTCAAGGTCTAGACTTCCATTCCTTAAAATTTTAGGGTAGTCTTCATTCATATCTTCTCTAGTTAGAAAAGCACTTTAAATAGAGTGTAGAATTAAACTATTAGCATATGAATCTGCTAAAAGAAAACTTTTAAAAAATTCTTCTACAGTTTTATTCTTAGATGTGCATATTAAATATACACATTCTTATCAAATAATTAATGTATCTTCTTAATTAACAAAAAGGGACAAACTTTATACAAAAGGTCTGCATTTACTGTAATTATGGAAAACATTTAACCCACCAGCAGGTGAAACAGTTCTTCTACCTTTTAAAGATTAATAATTTGGATAGTAGAGAATATCCGATATTATGATAAGAGGTTCAAACAATAGTTTTTCTTCTTGTAGAATACTTTAAAATTTCCTGCCTTGTATTTCTTTATTTTTCTTCCTTGTATTTCTTTAGACTGGACAGTTATTTCTTCCCAAATTATTTCCTTTCTCGGTGATGGGGAGGAAGAGTTGTCCATTTATGGTCCAAAAGATGTGCCTTCATAATTGTAGCTGAGGCAGAAATGGGATTTAATAATTCTTACATCTCATTAATGCAATCTTCTGAGATGTTGATTAAGCAGAGAGATGATTTTCTATTTCCAAAATTTCAAAACCTTATAAAGATAATTATCATTTCACAACAAATGATAAGTAGGTTTGTGCATTCATTTTCTGTGATACCCAATAGCATGTGAATTAAAACCCAGAATTCATCTGATGAGCACAGAAGGACCAAAGCTGAGTGCTAGTCATTGTCATAGATACAACCTGAAAGAAAATAAAATACTCATTTAAATATAGTTATTATAAAACATATAGTTTTTAAGTGTTCCAAGGCTGGAAATGTGAGAGATTACATTCTCTTCTGATATCAGGTTAAAACAAGTAGAACTTGCTCACTTTGTGACAAACTAGTTAAATGGAAGGCAATATATTTAACTCTCATTGTTCAGTGTACAATTCTAGCGTGTCTAGACTGATTTATTCTTTTTTTTAAATTTTTATTTATTTACTTACCGCCCCCTCCTCCCCCCCTTGCAGCTTGTGCTGGCTGTGCCCATTTGCTGTGTGTTTTTCTGTCTGCTTGTTTCCCTTTGTTGGGCCAGGTCCTTCCCGTGAGTGCTGCGCGGGCCCCGAGCTCCCCACGCCACGCAGGCGCTCCTTCACCAGAATAACCCAGGGATCGAACCCGGGGCCTCCCATATGGTAAACGGGAACCCAACCAACTCAGACACAACCACTTCCCCTGATTTATTCTTTATTGAAATGAGACACAGAACTATTTTATTTTGTTTGGCATTTAATTAAATGTACTTTTGGGTAGTATCTTCTGAATGAGGTTGACAATTTTAACTCTCAGCAAGAAGCATAAGTTTAAAAGGAGGCTAAAGGGCAACATGACTAACACTATGTTTCATTTCATTTGAGATTAATTTTTAGATCATAATTTAGAAATATTCTACAGGATTGCTTAGATCCTATACTAGTCAGGACTATAGGTTACAAAATAAGTAATATTTATTAGCTAAGTACATATATTTATGTGCCTAAAAGAAAAATTCTTATTAAGATTCATGGTACATTGTATTCCAAGTTGAAATAATGCGTTTAATAGTTTTGGGGGTGGGGGAGTAGTATATTAATTGGAGTAGTCAGGTATAAGTCCCACAGAAATTTAAAAATTTTCTGTCTTAAGAGATCTGTTTTCTAGCTTTTGGAAACCACTGTGACTTCAATTTCTAATAATTATTAAAGTTTTTGTATTTTTAAATTAGAATTGTCAATGCCTTGATCTTTGAGATGGGTTTCTTCGAAATAGGTCCTACTTTTAAATTTTTCTTTGAAAACGTAGTATTGGATGTTAAACTTTAAAGAGTTTTGAGCAAAGTTAACACTATCTGGAAAGTATTTTGAGAGATCAATGGAAAGCTAATCATTCTAAATTTAACATGACCATACATATTTTTGATTCAGAAAATAAAATCAGACTTTTCAAATTAAAAAAAAAAGATTCACGGTACAATGAAAAATTTACCAACTATTTTTTATACTTCTGTTTTGAAATAAAACAAATTAAGAGGTTCTTTCTTGATTTCCAGTCCTGGGAAAATGTTTTTTCTTTGCATTATACCAGGGTATTTACCTTTCCTAACATTTTCAAGTGATTCAAATACTGATCAACTTGGAAGGCTCTAATTAATCCAACAAGCTATTTTTCATATTTGTTATTAAAAATTGTTGCTGTTCTCTGTGGCGGGTGCCATATGAGACTTACCATCAGCAATATCATCATAGATCTCTCCATCGCTGTAAATGTAGAAAATGAGTTATTGTAAAGAGAATATCTTCTTAAGATTAAAGCAATATTTAGAAGAAAAGAATGATAATATTATTTTATACAACACAATTAAGGCATTTAAGGATGAGTAGTTATATGCTATGCATTTAGAAGCAAAAGAAATGTTATATTTATCTGTATCTCTTGTTTCATTGGCTCAATCTAATCCTTGATTTCATTCTTAAAAACCCCCATAATCGATATGTAGAAACATATTGAAACAATTGAAACATACTTCAAGAGCATGAGCAGTGCCTTATTCATCTATAGACTCTAGCATGGGTCAGCACATGGGGAGCTGTACCAGGTAAGAAGCACTTGTTGAACTGAGCTAACCGGATGCTTATTATGGCACAATACTCCATTGCGGCATCTTCATACAAAGCTATAATAAATTCTTTACACCCTTTAGTAATAGCTTTATATTTTCACTTGAACTTCAAATAATGAATAAAATCCAATAATATTTGATATAGGAAAAGGCTGCATCATTTTCACATGTTTCTAATTAATATTTTATAAATATTAATTGTAAAATGTATAAATATTAACTACAAGATTAGTAGCCATGATATGACTATTATGGTGATTCTTATGTTATATAATTCCAAAAATATTGTTTATGATTATAGGCAGCATTCTTTATAGCAGTGTTAGCTACTTTTACACATTTTAGGTTTGCCTGGCCCTGCATCTCTGTGATGTACTCTACTCAACAAACATCCTGAGTTTCTCCTATGTACTAGGAGACATTGATATGATTAAGACTGTCTACAGGCTTTGATTTCAAGCAGCTTATACTCTAATGGGGGAGAGAGTGATATGCATGGAATGGGGATAGGATGTATTTCAAAGTTCAGAAATGTAGTGACTTTGTCACTTAGATAAGATACACTTTTGATTCCTGAACCATCTCTGTGCTAGTATCATGGAACCAGAAGCAGGCTCTTCAGATCGATGCCAACTATGCCAGATGCTGTGAGCTCCCTATGTCTTCTGTTATGATGCTTTTTCTGAGATAGAAGATGGCTTTGGCTAATGGAAATCTGATACAGATGTAAAGAGCACAGATTTTCCCAGCATTCATTCTAAACACTTTATAAGTATTCTTTTCAATAGATGGTGAGACAATTACTTAGAGAGTAGGCTCTTAATCATCCAAAAATAATCAGTGATAAAAATGTCCTACTATTTGCCACACATGCTTTACTTGAAATATGTATCTTTCATAGAACAAAACCTATTGAAAAGTCTCATGCCTGTCACCAAGATTAATGTGTTTAGGGAAACAAAGGTACCATGATGATGATGATTTGTTTGATTCTCTACCAGTTTGCTGACGGAGCACTTAACAATACTCATCTGCTTTTCCTGAAGGGTGTCAGGTTGTCTACGGATACACAGTTTGTGAAGCCTGCTTGATGCTTTCATTATGCTGAATTCTGTCAACCTTTGTATTGGCATGTGTCCTAATCTGATAATGGAGCTCATTTCTGGCAATAGTTTACCTGGAAAAGAACCTTATAACATTGAGGGGGGCCTCCAGACCGTGACTGTCTCATCTATGACAGATGGAATGTCTCATTCATAAGAATAGGCCAATAATTGGCTATTATTGTTTTCCTGACCTCCTACCAAAAAAGGCAGCACAATACTCTATTGTGGCTGGTGTGTGTAGAGAACAGCTCTTAGTTAGAGGCCAAACTTTAAACTGTTAACAGAAGAGATTAGCACCTACTGTGTAGACACGAATTGATCCCTGATTAATTCAATTCAACCAAACTGCATTAATCAGCAAGTGAAATGCAAAGTATTAAAGAAAGTGTTAGTCATTTGACCTGTCTATAGTGTTTGCTGAGTGGAGAGCCCAATGAATATATAAAATTATAAACAGTCTAAGGGCTTCATATCTATTTAAGAGTGGCACTTTATGAAAATCTAAACCGTATTGTGGATATACTACCATACTGACATTAACAGAACATATTGTTTTAAAACTTGTTTGTGATAGCTCAGTAAGTTATATTACTTAAACTATATTAGGGAACTTTTCTTAAAGAAAAGCACAAAATTCTTTTAATAAGTATAGTATTAGAAGAAAATGGGCTTACTTGTCGACCAAATAACTCCGAAGTACATAGCCATCTGTGAAGGAAAAAAGAAATTTTATTAACAATACAGGATTGAAAATTCTTTAATATTCCTTTAAGAAATTGAAATACGAAGATATGAAATTTATCCTTTGAATATCACTCATTTTTTTTATTTGTATCCATTTTTCTCTCCTTCCTCTCTTCTTTGATTCTCCTTAAATTTGATCTTTCTTCCACATATCTCTTTTTTATCTCCATTTGCAATTTTACTTCTTTTCCCTCGAGAAAAAAAAATCTTAATTTTCTTCTCTAAGTTACTGCAGGTCAAAAAACAGGGAGCTTTCAAATTTTAATATATTTCTTCAAGGTGTTACCCACATGGGCCAGTTTTAAGAAGAAGTTAGTGAGCGTAGTTTCTTTCATTGAAAAGGTAGTTTAAAGGCATTTAAAATACTACCAGATCTAAGACTTACCCTTTGAAATTTCATTATATTGAACAGACTCAGAATTGTGTTCAAGTCCCTTTCCGATGCCAGAGTGCTAATGACTATGTGGGAGGCATGCATTCTAAACAATGTTTGAATTTCTGTCATTCAGGGAATAAAAGCATTATTGAAAAAACACAAAACAGGGATTCTAGCAACTCCCTGATTATGCAAAGAAGCCGAGATTTATGTTGAGCATCTTCTATTTGTTCTGCATTGTTCAAATTAGTCCTAAGAAAATTTTAGACTATTTTCTTGAGAAAATGTCCATTGACATCTGATTAATCTTACCAAAATTTGAAATTGTTAGTTTTGTGTTAGATCCTAAAATCTGTTGTATGCTTGAGGTTATAATCATTTATTGACTTGTCAATATAGTTTCTAAATCATTTCTGTCACTGAATCAATCTATGGCTCTAGGACCACTCTAGATCTAGTTTTGGTTCTAAATTAGAGTAAATGTATTAAAAATTATATATATACAGGAAGCCCATAAGTACAGATTAGTACAAGAGATAATAAGCTTAATTAAACATATTGATGCCAGATAGCTATTGATTTAACATTAAAAGGTTTTCTTTTTTTAAGTAAGAATCATACAACTGAAATTGTAGATTAAAACTTAATAATAATAATAAAAAAAAGAAGTTTCCCTTAAATATTCCAGGGCACAAAAATCTTCACCAAAATATTTTATCCCGAAGTTCACCACTTCTTAATGAAAACTGGTTATAAGCATCATATTTGGAAATGAAATAGTTATCTTTGAATTCTTATCATAAGTAAGTAATGAAACATATGCAAAATGATAAAAACATAATAAAAGTAATATTTTACTCAAAATAAGAGTAATTGGGCTATGTTATGGTTTCCTTTTTATTTCAATTAAAGCAAGAGTAGCAAAAAGTATTAAGGTAAGAATATGAAAAAAACTTAATATCCATCATCCCTGGGTAGTCTTTGATATCACAGTTTTTCCATTCATTTCATTTTAACAGAATTTCTTCTTAAATTAAGGTATAATAAAAATTTAACATAATTTTTAAAGGGGAATAAGGGGAAGTGGATGTGGCTCAAGCACTTGAGCTCCCGCTACCACATGGGAGGTCCCTGGTTCAGTTCCTGGTGCCTCCTGGAGAGGACAAGCAAGACAGCCAGCTGGCGCTATGTGCTGGTAGGGCGAAATTGATGCAAAAAGATGACGCAACAAAGGAGACGCAAAGAGGAAACACAACGAGAGAGACAACAAAGCAGGGAGCAGAGGTGGCTCAAGCTATTGAGGACCTTCCTCCCACGTGAGAGGTCCCAGGTTCAGTTCCCGGTGCCTCCTAAAGAGAAGACGCAGACACAGAGAGCACACAGAGAATGGACACAACGAGCGTGAACAATGGGGGGTGGGAGGGGATAGAGATAAATAAATCTTTAAAAAAAAAAGGGAATAAGCTCATCTCTAACAAATTCAATTCTATATGTGTCTCTAGAAAGAGAAAATCTCTGAAGTTCACAAGTTTTAGAACAAACTGTGGATTTTGTGTCAGGGTCACAGTAACTGAAATCCATCTTTACCTGTATGTAAGTTTGGGGCTAAAATTAAATTTGAACAATTCTCTCCAGACAGTGATAGTCAAAAACTTTTTTTTCTCCACCAGTTTTGGTGGTTCTGTTTTCATTTTGGATTTTCTTTTAAAACTAATTGAAAAATAAAATAATAAAATAGTAATTGTCCCCAAAGTATATTCATATTTATGTTAAATATGACTAAAAGGGAAAATGTTAAATTGTATATATGGTGTGACAGAAATTTTGTGAATCCTAGAAAAGCTCATGTCCTTTGAACCAACCATGTGGGGCCATATGATTGGACTGCGTCACCCAGGTTGGGTCTCTGCCCTCTTGCTGGGTCTGATATAAACTGAGAAGAGACAGGAAGAGACACAGAAACAAGTGAGCCACCACCATCTTTACCCTGTCATGTGAGAGAGAGGACTCCAGGTCTGCCTACAGCTGCAGAAAGACAGAGAAGCCCTGAGAAGATCAAGGAGATGAGGCCCAGGGAATGATGCCTGATCACCCACAGCTGAGCCCAAGGAGAAATTAGAGAGCGGCAGACCTGCCATCTTGCCTCGCCACACAGCAGGGTACCAGGATCACCAGTAACTGACCTTGGTGAAAAAGCATCTCTGATGGTGCCTTGATTTGGGCATTTCACAGCTTCAGAACTGTAAGCTTTTACCCCAAATAAATCCCCTTTGTAAAAGCCAACCCACTTCTGGTATTTTTGCCTTGGCAGCTTTCATCAAACTAATATATATGGTAGCAGAATTAAAAAACAAAACAAAACAAAACAAAACACAGTGAACCCTAAGTTAAACCATGAAGTTTAGTTACTAGTTCAATTATAAAAATGTGTTATCTCATCAATAGTAACAAAGTTCTACCCCAAAGCAAGGTGTTGGTGGTAGGATGGTGTATGGGAATCCTATATTTTATGCTTGATTGTTCTATAAACCCACAACTTCCCTAATAAAGAAAATAAACTAATGACATATATTAACTGAAGCCTTTAACAATGAAATCAATCTCACTGTGAATTGTTAGGGCTTTGTAAAGCCTCTGAACTAAGATGAGAAGATAGAAAATTAGAGAAATGTATAAGAAATTATAAAATGTTGCCAGAGACTGGAATTATTTTACTTTCAAATATATTTTTATTTTTTTAAACAAAATCTTTAGAAAATTAAAAAGAAACAAGGTTCAAAACAAAGAGAATATAATCACCATTTTTGGAAACTAAAGGTTTTACTATTTTCCTATGCTTTTAGGTAATCTACTTTTTATAGTCAATTATGCTAAAAGTTGTGACCTGGATAAAACAATATATGTAATTGTGCCTAAAATAGTCCTTTACATGATCAAAGTTAATAATTCATGATATATAGCTTACCTATACCAACTCCACAAAATTAATTATAAAAAAGTATGTTCTGTTAGATTCTCAAATCCTTGCTACATTCCCCCCAATTCTTGCCTATAAGAGTTCTAAGGAATGGCTTTTTCTTTTATTGAACACATTGGTTTTTGTGTATGTGTAATACATAAACATCAATGAATGTGAATATTATTTTAAGTAAGATGCATCAAAGAGATAGCGTGTAGGATGTTACCATGCTGCTGTATTTTAGTTCCCTGAAATGATGTGGTAATTTGGGGCTCAATAGCTATAAATCACAATTATATAGAATTTTTTACAGGTTAATGACTTTTAATACAGTATATGTTTTACTGTCTAATACTTTTAAGAATCTCTGCTAAAATCTCATTCTATTTAAAGTGTAATTCACAACAGTGTCACAACAAGTGACATGAATTTTATATAATTTATTCAGTATAGTTCCTAGAAAAAAAATTTTTGCAGTAAGAAAATGCTCTCTTTGCTCTCATATTCCATGTAAATCCATCATAGAGAATGTACAGGAGAAATACAAGCAAATGAAATAAACAAAAAGCTCATCATGGTTCTGTACTATGTGGATGGCTGCCATATTTGGTCAGCCCTACTATATTGTGGATGCCAGCACACTAGGCTTCTCACAGATAGTATGGAATTATTATGTGGAAACCTCACATTCATAGAGCAGAACACAGTGGCTTGAAACAAATGTTTTGCAATATGTGCTAGGGGAGAGCTAGTTAAGACTGTTAGCAACTACCCCCCACCCCCATATGTGCCAGTTAATTTCATCCCAAAATGTTTCCTAAAGAGCAGATGTGTCTCAAGACTAATGAGTCACCTTTCAGAAGGGTATTAAGAGCGTAAATTCAACAAGGAAATAAAAAATAGTCTTTGGAAAAAATAAAAATTATCTTTGTCCCAATATTTTCAATTTTTAAACTAAAAAATAACATCATATACTTTCCTCATTATTTCATTTTTGGGAGCAAATCCAGAAATAAAGTTAAATTTACTCAGTTTGGTCTCATGCAGTTTAAAAACAATAGGACCATATTACATAAATTTATTTAGGCAAGTGGAATAGTATCCAACTTTAAGGGAAAATGTTAATACTATAATTGAAAGAAAAATGCACTGTATAATAGTGAAAATAAATTATTATCCTAATTTTATAGTAATTATCTCCCTCCTTCTCTTCCACTTACTCTGTAATTATTTCTGGATCTTTAAATCAGGGTGATTGTCAGATTTCTAAATTTCTGAAATTTTCTTTGGTGAGCCTTTTATAATTAAATTATTTTAGTAAACAAATGATCAATTGGATTTGGGAAGATCTAAAAGCAACCTTATAGTCTCTTTTTCTTTGATGCCCAAAGGAAATGGAGAGGATTTGGATCACAAATAACTCACCTCGTGCCTCTTTCCACACTCTTTGTAGAAAATTTTTTCCAGTAACAGGAGATGGGAAATCTCACAGCTTATGAGACACTGAGTTGTGGAATATGCACAAATATCAGTGAAAAATTCTAAATATTTGGGGATGTGCCATAATTACATATTTAAGATCTCCATGCCTACACAGTATTGTATTTCACAAATCAGTAGGAGAGATTTGTTCAAAGGTGATATTGTCTGTGAAAGTGGCTTGTCCCCCACATCACAACGGTAAGAGATTGTTGTGAATGCTTTAGACTTCTATTTCTATCATCACCAGCCTTAGGTTTAAGTAAGCTGTATTTTCTTTTCTGTGGTTTAAAGAAGAATGGAAGGGAAGAAAAATGTTACAGTGCTACAGTCACCATGATGTTGGATTGCAAATGTCTTTGGTACTAATCAGAAGATGCAGAAATAGACACTGAAAGATTTAGAAGTTCCCCAATGATACACAAGTTAACCACATCGCTATGGCTACGATTGAGACCTTCTGTCTTCCAAACCAGTGAGCTAACTTATTGACAGAATTCTTCCTGTGAGTGTCTCATTAAAATTCACCTCATTGTCCATATTTTCCATGTAGACTAACCAAGTTGATATGGGACAGCCATGCTGGCTATCCAATTCCAAAGAAAGGACAGCAAATGGACATTAAATGAGATAAACTTCCTTTAAAAACTGACAACAATATTTGCATCTGTCAACTTTAATAGCTGATAAAGTCAAAGAGGGCAAAGACTCTCTTGTATGACTTTGAAATAGTATGTTGCATTAAGTATGTTCAAATAGGAAATGGGAACAAGTGAATACACAAGGTAGAAAACCTGGAAATTCTAAGTGTAAATATGCTATAGAATCTAAGAGAAAGTACAGAGCAAAATAGCTATTCAATACTTTATGTACTTTAGTGTATATAAGAACAAGCTCAGGAAGAAGTTATGACCACAACGCCCAGAGCTCATGACTCAGCAAGTCAAGGATGGGTCCAAGCAACTGCAATTTTAATATGCACCCAAGAGTTTTCTGATGCTGGTGGTCTGTTGTTGCATTTTGAGAAACACTATTTTGTCATTACCTGGGCACTACAGTTTATATATAGCACATGGTAACTGAAAAGAGATTAAAATAAAACACAATGATTTCAGCACAATGAAGTCTCCAGTTTCTTAATGTTTTCCACAACCCACAAAGCATAGAGTGAAAAAATAAATAAAAACAGTGGCAACAGCTAAAACTTGTTTGCTTCTCAAGAAATACTGGAAGGCAATATATATATAGTGTAAGGATTGACTTACATTTTCCTTCTACATTCCTACAGAGAACTTTCATATCATCTGTGTTTTGTATAACTTCAAGAGATTCGCCAGGCTTTAGCTGTAGATCTCTGGTTCCCCACTTTTTAGAAGTTAAGGAGGGTACAACTTTGGTTGAGTATAGGACTCTAATTTCACCATCATACTAGAAAAACAAAGAAAAGCATTATTGGCTGATGTATATCATCGCAGCAATTCATTTACTGACAGATTTGCTAAATAAATAGTTAATTGTTGTCAAGAGATAATGTAAGCACATTCAAGAAAAATGGGGGAGGACTTCTGGGAAGATGGCAGATTAGAGAGACATGGGACTCCCTTTTCTCTCAGAAAAATAGCTAGAGGACAGGCAGAAACAATCAGGAAACAAGTGTTCTAGGGTTTAGTACACCAGGGGAAGGCTGGACACCACCCAGAAGAGAGAGGGGCACAGGACAAAAATCTCAATGGAAAGACATTGAGTAGAAGCTGCAGCTGCAGCCATCAGTGCTTGCCCCCAACTCCAGGAGCTGAAAATTTTGAATTCTCCAGCGGCGTTGGGCTGACAGCTACAGACAGAGGAGGCTGCAGGGATCCACCTCTCCGGGAAATGGGAGAGAGAGGAACAAAGCCTAAGGCTGATTCAGCTTTTGGCCAAAAATTTGGTCTACTGTGTCCAAGAAGTGCAGTGTACCACAATCAAAATAAATCTGACTAGAAGTACTCCAAGACACATACTATTCAGAATGCCAAACGTCAAAAATAATGAGAAAATTCTGAGAGCAGCAAGGGAGAAGCAAACCATCACATACAAGGGATGACCAGTATGACTTAGTGCAGATTTCTCATCAGAAACCATGGAGGTGAGAAGATAGAATACTGAAAAAGAAAAATTGTCAGCTAAGAATTCTTTATCCAGAAAAATTATCCTTCAAATATGAAGGTGAATTTAAAATATTCACAAATAAACAGAAACTAAGAGAGTTCATAAAAAACAATCTGCCTTTGTGGGAAGTATTAAAGGGAGCCTTACAGCCTGAAAGAAAAAGAAAGGAGAGAGAGATTTGGAAGAGAGTGCAGAAGGAAAGAATAGCAGAAAAGGTAACCAAAAGAGTAAAAATACAGATGAAAATAAGATAAGTGGTTATGTAGGACTGGGGAAGGATAAAGGGATTGAGCGGTCACTGCTAAATGGTGAGGAGTTTTGCTTTTTAGAGTAATGATATTGTTCTAAAATTTTTTGTGGTGATGAGTACACATCACTGATTATACTAAAAGCCATTGATTGTACACTTTGGATAGAGTGTATGGTATGTGAATATATCTCAATAAAAATGCTTTTTAAAAAAAGAAGAAAAGTAGGGGAGGTAAAAATCACTCATAAGCTTACCAAGCTAATATAATAACTATTTTTAGACTACCATCTTATCAAGTCTTAAAGGACAACTATTTTTAGATGATTATCCTCACACTATGTTTATTGTATATGCATGGCAGCTTGCTTAATTTGCTATAGGAATAAATTTAAATCTAAACTAAATTATAAGAAAATAAAGGAGTTATGATGGAAAAGATAAGTGTTGATATTGATAACTATACTTTAAAACATGCATTAAAAATAATTAGATGAGCTCCCATCTTTAGTGTTTTGAACTTCGTATCATATTTAAACATGACATACTTTAAATTTTTTCCTGAAGTCTTTTTCTTCTTTTTCCTGCTTTTTCAGCTTCTTAACGTCTTTTTCTTCCATCTTGGCCTTTCCAATATTGACTCCTTGACTAAGATAGCAGAACACACATAAAACAAATGACACTTTATTCAATAGTATAAAACGAATAGCACGTAATGAGACAATTTATTACATTAAATTTTTGTTAAATTTTGTTTTCAATTAAAACTTTTTCTTAGAAATCCAGTATGATTTAGTGTAATAAATTATGAAATTTCATAACACTGATTCTTCAGGAGAACACAAATTCTGGGGTCAAATGGAAGTAAGAGATTATTTATTAAGTTAAACTATGTCAAATCACTGAGTTGTAGCTTAAACGTGGTTGTGTATCATCAGTTTCATATGATTCAACCTATTGCTCAATATCTTGTATTTTTCAAACCCTTTAATTTTGAAGGATAAGTAATTAAATGGTTTGGCCAATGTCACAGAGAAGAAAGCTTTTTTTTTTTCTTTAAAAAAGAACCCTTTGTCCTTAAAACAGAGCAGGTAGGTAGAGGGAAATGTTGATACATGAATTAATTTAGCTAAAAGATAAGATTTCAGATATTATAAGAAGGAGCTCTTTAAGGAAGATGCTAACATTCAAGCTTTATCTTAATCATTCTATCAATTGTCCATTTTCTGTGTGTGAGGGGGAGGGGGGAGAAAGAAGTAAAGGGAGAGAGTGAGGAAGAGAGAAAAATATATTCTAAGTGTTTTGATGAATTAATGGGTTTAATAGTAAAATAAAAAAACAAACAGGTAGGCATGGAAATCCACTCTATCTTGTAGATACTAAATGGACTAAAAAACCAATTCCCATGAGACAAGTGAAATAGCCTAGGACATGATTCTCCTGCTTGGCTACTCATAGGATTACCTGAGAAGTGTTTAAAAAATACCAATGCACTTTCCTAATCTCTGGAAATTTGAATCTAATTAGTCTGAATGGGACCCAGCTTCCGACATATAGATTTTAAAAGCTCCCCAGGTGTTACTAATTTGCAGCCAGGATTAAATCTGGATGTTAGGAAAGGGCCATGAATCTCTGCAGAAAAGAATTTTAAAATTTCAGAATATTTATAAATAATGTAAAAAATTTAAACACTGATATTAATTTTCATTAAGATTACCTTTGATAAAGTTTTGATTGTAACTTATTTATTTTGAATGTTTGCTTCTTAATTTTTGAATCTTGGAATTTAGTTTGTTCACTTTGAAATGAATTCGTAAAATATCCATCCTTATGTTCTGCATCTTCCCATCAGAGTCTCCTTATGGGACTATGGGCATTAGTGGGATTACTGGCACAGATGAGCTCTTTGAGGCTATTTAGAAAATATATGAGTGTGAAAAATACTGCCAAGGCTATCTTTGAAAACAATATATTGAAACTTATTTAAAAATAGAATACTATGTTAGAGAACATACACTTGTTTTAAACTCTGGAAATAAACAGGTAAGAAAACAAATAAATCATGTAAAGCTTAATTTGCTGGGATTTTATTTTGCTTAAAGAAAGAGGTCAAGGTTGACTATGGGCTCCTCAAGTGCTGTTTTATAGAATGTGGTGGCATTTCTACAGTAATATATTTGGAAAAATGCTTTAAAAACTGTTAGGGATAGAACTTTAAGAAGTAACTTCCTGATGGTGAAGAATACTGAAATTTCAACATATAGTTGAAGATTAGATTTTCCTTTCATGGAGAACTGAAAAACAAGAATAATTATTCTCCTTTCATCTTTCTTGTTTGTTTTACCAGTGTTTTGTATGTGAGTGACAGCATATTTTTCCTTCAGGTTCTTTATGTTGATATTGTCTTTAGTTGGGTAAAATCAGTTTAACTATGTTGGTAAAAAATGAATACTTGGAGTTCATGCATGCATTTTTACTAGTACAGCTCAGAGGACACCACTTATTATATTCAATTTATGTTACTTTCATCCTTTACAGGTCTTTTAACTTACTTTTCTATTTCCTTGAAAAAAGCTAGAGGTATTCTTGCTTTTATACAAAGTATATATCTGATCATGTCTTATATTTACTGTAGTATAAGAAAGCATCCTATCATGTTATTTTCAATTTCAAAAGAATTTTCAAAGGGTACTTCTTTTGTATCAACTTATCTTAAAAATTTTCATACATTTTAGCCTAAAATTAAATTGAAGCCTTAGGTGAGTTGAAGAATGGTGCTATTCACTGTTGACTGTTCTTTGTTCTATTATTTTTTGAAATTCGAATAGAATCTTTGAAAAGAGGTATATAACTAAATGTCCTTTCAGAAAATAAATCCTCTTATTTTTTCCATAAAGGAAACAATCTTCTTGTGGAGCATGGAGGAGGCTTAACAGGGTGGATGAGGGCTGAGAGGTAAACTAACAAGTATATCCAAGGTGAAAAGATTTTTGGAAAAAGAGTTAAAATAAGAGGAAAAAAGTGGATCAGGAGTAGGCTCTCAAATATATTTTCAGAATGAAGGAATGAATAAATGAATGCAGATATCAGTGTGTCACAGAGCAGAAAAGGTAATCAAGAGACCAGTAGCAGAACCAGGGGATGGGGTGGGGTGGGCATTTTCAAAGGAGGCAAGGGCTGGGCAGGGCTACACATTAACAAGCCTGGCAAAGATGTTACAGCTGGGGATCCAAAAAGAAGCACAGCTTCCAAGGGAAGGATAGTGCACACGATGGCATAAAGTAAACATGCGCCCTCTGGGTTTTATTCCAGTCAAATTTTCTTGAGCAGCCTCATTTTCATGAAAACATTTTACTTACCTCATCTCTGCTGATGGAACAGGATAATCGGAGGCATCCACATCATCATAAACTTCATCTCCCATATCTAACAAAACACAAATGAGCAAAGGTTGAAACACTCAGTGGTGTTTTTAATATAAAGTTTGCTTCCAGGACAACAACAGAACTTTTCCTGGTGTCTGGTTAAATTTCTCCTAGAAGCATTGTCTTTATAAGGGAGAGATAGCCACATCTCTCTGGATGCATGTGTTAAATTCCTCCCCAAAACCTCCCAACAAAACAACCCCCCCCCCAAAAAAAAAAATCAAACAGTGACCATGAATATAACTAATGTTATCTGAAAAAAACAAACAAATACAAAACAACAACAACAAAACCAGTGTATGATTATCTGAAGATTCACAGGTGGGGTGAATGGCTGGAATAGCAGATTGCTGACAACCAAATCAACGTTTGGTTTGATTTGTATAGGTTTTAAGTGCTAAATCTATCAATCAATCAGTCAATCAATCTATCTATCTATCTACCTACCTACCTACATCTATCTATATCTTTCTATTTCTCTCTATATATATCTTTATTACTTACTGATAGTTAAGTTTTATCTTATAGTGATATTAGAAGTGACACTACCTTCCAATGGAAAGAATATTTCTACTAATAAGACACTTCTGATAACAGCAGAAGTTGAGAATAAGTAATGGTGGAAAAGCTATCATTCAATGGCTTTTGCAATCTGTAGATCCTTTTTCTAAACATCTTGTTAATACAGTCAGGAAGAATGCTGCCTCTCTCTGTACCTACTAATTTGATCCACAGAGCAAGCTGAAGAGATGAGTGAAGTGAGTGTAAAGAGTTTAAAGAATCATTATTAGAGAAAGGTTAATGCTTTCTGATAGTGGCAAAGCATCGATTTCTTTTAAAAATTCTATGTATGTACGTACGTGTGTGTGTGTTTGTATTTTCTTTCCACTCAAGGGCAACTATTTTCATAGGATGAAACTTGCTCAACTATATGAAAAATCCATGAAAAACACTTTAAAAAATAGGACATATCATCAGGCTCTGAAGGGTAAGAAGTAATATCCCATGCACGTGCACTTAAAACATGCAGAGGACAAAATAAAATTAAAACAAAAAGTACATTTTTTAATCTGATTATATTTATTCCATATTATACTTACTCTTTGTGGAGCTGAGTTTATTGAATAGCTTTGAAAATTATAGATTAGGATACAAGCACATCAACAGCTATTGACTCATTTGAGTTAGTCCCTTACATATTTTCATACTGATAACTGAAAATAAGGTTCCAATGTCAGATTAAGAGTCTGGAAGAATAGACTATTTTTTTGTTGTTTTATTTTAACATATTTCTACATTAAAATAAATGAATTTTTTGAAAGCTCCTGAATATTCTTGGGAGACTACATTTTAATTTGTCCATAGTAAATTTTTGAAAAATCTTTTTAAGATTTCTCAGTGGAGACAAAAATAAGCTGATAGAAATTGTAAGATAAGAAATTGTGCTACCGTGCAAAAATTACTAGGTATATAAATTATACATTTTAAAATAAGAGATATTTAGATTCAGAAGGGTCTCGGTGGCATATAATGTAATGTGCTTTCAGAACTCTTTATGAGGAAGATCAGTTTATCAGTCAGGAGAAAGCGTCGGAGGTGATCTGAATGAAGTAGGTGGGGGCTCTGCCAGCTTGTAGCTCTCTATACAGTGGTCCTTGGAGGAACAGTTTAACCATCAATCATTTTTTTACTTCCCTCTTCCCTCTATTTTACTGTTAAGAAACGTGGCCACAGAAGGTGAAGTGACTTGCTCAAAAACCCCCCACAATTTATTATTTTCAATCAGGATTATAATCCAGATATTTTGACTAAATCCAATGCATTCCCACTACTCTATTTGCAAGAAAAAAGATACAAAATATACAAGTTTGTTTTTATTACTTACCCAATTGTTTAGGGGGAGGAGGGAAACTGGAAAGAAAGTGAGAACATAGTTATAACCAGCCTAATATGAACATGGATATTGAGTCCTTTGTTTAGAAGCACACATCACAGGTAAGCCTGGATCCTTGTTGACTTCATTCCTTTCCCATCTTCCATTTCTCCCCTAAACCCCAATTTCTTTCCATTATATTAGAATTTAGCAAGGCTTTCTTTGAACTCCAAAGATGGCCAAAATGTTGAGTCAAGGCATTAAGTTAGTTTATTTTGTCGATAGCCATTGGACTAATGTCTTCAGATTTGTACATATATCTATTCAGTCACAGGAGACTGGAGAATAAGAAAGGAATATCCCCTTAAACTAGAAAGTGAGAGCTTATTAATATGAGTGATCTGAAATCAGATTTGGGTGGCATTTAGTTGCAACAGAAAAAAGACCTGTGCTTTTACTATTTTCTGAACTTGGGCTTTTAAATGTACTCACACACCTCACACACATATATATCACTGGAAGAATGGTGCACAGGACAGAAATGGCCAGTTAAACTTGAGTATGAGAGGAAATGGTTTCAAATGATCCAAAGTCAGAATTGGGTGGTATGTACTGGAGCAGAAAAAATAATCTCTGTTTTTATTACTGTATAAGTAAGGATTATATTTGAATAGTACTTCATCTACAGGAGATTTCTTTTGTTTTCTTATCACTTCAAGTGTACTAGTGCTTGAGTGTTATTTTGATGCTTCACAAAAGTGTTTAAAATAAGGAGTGGTATGTGGAATTAACATCTTATAAAGACCTCATCTAAATGAATCCATGAATTACTCATAAAACAGTAAGAATTTCCTGTACCAGGAAACATTATAAAGATCCTTCAAATTCAAACATATGGAATTTATACTAAAGGATTATTTTTGGGATGGGAAGAGAAAATTTATGCCTGAGCTTTTATTTAGACAAGCTTAATATATTTAGAGAAAATTTAGTATAGGAGAAATATATAATTTAAATAGAAGCAATGTATAATAAAATACCGTTAAATAAAGTTAGAGATTTTATAATATATTTAAATAAAATAAATTTCAAATTATGTCCTTTATTTCTAGACGATTAATATTTAAAAGAGAATGCATATTTTGAAGAGTGGTCAATATAACATATTACATAATAAAATGTGGCATTGGAATTGTGAACTTTTAGATGGAATGTAATGGTTAAAAAAAAATCCTACTAAATGGACTGTGTAAGTGCTTGTGTATGAGCATGTGTGTGAGTGAATGTGTAAGTGTATATGATTGTGAGTGAGTGTGTATGTGCATGGGTATGCATGTTTGTGTGGAAAGCAAAATATATTTTTGAAACACACAGTGATTTTTTAATACACTGGGCTCCCCTTATGTAAATGCATGAGTTTAAGGATGAAAGTGTGGATGAAGCTAACATGATTATCAGAGAATAAAATGAAAATGGTTTAAGCCTAACAATTGGGTTATTGGTTATAAAATATTAGTAGCATTTGAATAATTTAATATTAGTGTAGTTATTGTGCACTGTATTTGGTTGGCCGATTCTTACGATGAACCTTCATCATTGTCTGACTCAGAGATTTTCTGAGATTTCTCTTGTATACTTTTCTTTTTGTCATCTTTTCCCTTTAACATCTTCAAAATCCCCCAGGGCCATGAGTTACTCTTCTCTTCAACCTGTAATGTGGAACTTTGGAGCATGCAGGCATTGATCAGAATGCATTTATCAGTGGAATGTGAAGACAGTGGGTTGACAATCAGATTTTTAATAATTATACAGCATCCATCATTCAGGCAGTAAATAATTCATTGCATTCAATTATATGGTGCTATTAAGCATCTAGATCACGGTCTTTGAATACTGCTTCTACTAGGTTGCTCATTTTTTCTATTTGTGATATTTCTCTTGATCCTTAAAATATGATAAGCCAGTCGGGTTAAGTTTTAAACATCATTGTAGCTTTATTATTAAAAATAAGTAATTAATAGAGCTTAAGTTTTCAAATATTTATTTCAAAAGGTTATAACACTTAAAGGAGTACATATTTAATACTGGTTCTTCCACAGATAGCATATGTGGTATCAATTTATTTGGGTTGCTCATAATTATGATTATTTTATAAAGGATAGCCATGAAACTGTCAAATGCTCTGGAGATTGTTGTAAAAGTAAATGATTGATTGGCAAATAAGTGATTGGAAAAGGGTTGGGGAAAAAATATCTACAACATCTATAATTTTTCATCTCTTCTTTGGTTTACTTCTTTTGACATTTTTTGAGGTTCTTCCAAATAGTATACTATTTCATTTGAAGAGTGATATAATTACACTTTCTGATTTACTGCTACTGATAATTAAACATTCAAATCATTGTTGATAATGCAATAAAGAACAATATTTTCTGTTTTTTATCCTAACTTGAAATCAAAATTAAATTTTAGTATATAAATAATTTGCATAAAAGCAATTCACTGATTATTCTTACCCATCACCAGCATCTTCCTCTTCAATCCCATCATAAATATCATCTGGTGGAGCTGGAAATATCCCTTCATTAGGATCGGGGCAGGGGAGAGGAAATCTTCTGTTAATTTTATAAATTGGTCATTTAATGGTTACCTGCCTTTTTGTTGTTGTTGTTGTTACCTGAATTTTGTTAACAAACCTTCCTTATTTAACTGAAGAAAGCATTCCTCTTTTATATTAACAATTTAAATTTTATAAACTTTATTTTCCTACTCTCCTATAGACTTACTAGTAAATTAACTGCTTTGTTGATAATCTTATAAAAATTCTCAGAGCTGAAATTATAATAAAAGAATGAGTGATAATAAGAAGCAATGTGAATATGAGATGAGAAGTTGGGGGAATAAATCTAAGAAAAAGTAAAACTATATAGGGATAGTGGTGAATATTTATTGTGGAAAAAGAGAAGAATTTAGGAGGTGATAAGAAAAATTTAATGCACAGACTTTCAGACAAAAATACTGATTAGATGTAAGTGCAGAAAAGCAAATGAAATGAAAGGTGAATTTTCTAGACTAAACAATTATGATAGGGGAAAAAAAATTTGAGTTGAAATTTTTAATACATATTCTTAAAGTTAAATCCTTTCTTACTTGATTTGTTAGTCTACATTCTTCAGGATACTTGCTATTTGATAAGCATTTATTTAACAAGTGTTTATTGAGTACATTTTATGTGCAAGAGTATCTAAAATGAACTTGAAATTTGACTTTTAACTCAAGAATTTTAGCACTGCAAGGTACTCTTTTCGATTCTCGTTTTTTTTGGTTGACGAGAAAACAAGGGCCCCTTTGGGAGTCAAAGCTAAGATGCCCATCTAAGTTATCCTGCAAATAAGGACACTTTTGAAAATGAAGGGGGATGCTATTAATAATTGTGCTCAGACAATGGTCATAAACCAAGGCTGTCCTGGGCACCCTGGAAGTGAGATCACCCTATGACTCATAACAAGCTTCGGAAGAAAGCAGTCACTTTCTTTTCTCAGGTTACTCCGGCCAGAACTAGAATCTAGGTCAGTGGCTCTCAGCCCAGTGTTGTATCTACCACATTAAGACCCTTCTTATTATTTGAAAATAAAACAATTGGTCATTAGTAAAATAAAAATCTGGAACCTTATAGAGAAATTACTGATAAAATGTGAGGCCTACCTCCACTTCCACTCTGACTGTGGCTAGAAAAAAAAATAGACAAATCAAATTATTATATGAATTATTTAGCCAACAGGAAGACAAGTACATATTGAGCAGTTACACAAAAGCAAAATAACATTCTATTTAAAAGTTATCAGGATATTATATGCTGAAGAGGAAGAAAAATGTTTCTTATCATAATGGGTCAGTAGTAGCAAGGGATGAAAATACAAGAACCAAGTTCGTTTCAGTGTTACATATACTATTGGTTTCTAACATTTTCCTATAAGGCAGTTTTCAGATTATACACTTTTATATCATTTCATAGATGGACTATTAAAAAAAACCAAGAGTATTATTCCAGGAATCATATAGGGCTATTATCATTTCATTAAATTTAATTCTCTTTCAATACCTTATATCATCTTACTGTTGGTCCAGTAGCATTAAATTATTTTTAAAGGAAGAACTTTTTTTGAAAATCAAAAGTATATTCATGAAACTTCTATATGATGTGGCCCTGACTTTTCTAAATCTAGATGGCTTGTGTTTCTTATTAACTTCCATTACATTCTATATTTTCCCTATTTTAGCTCTTATGTTATAATGATCTGTTTTCTGGTCCATATCTCCAAATAAAATGTGAGATCTGTGACAGCAAAGGAACTGCATTCTGTGAGAACTAGAAAAACCTCAGAAATCATCTAGTTCAAGTCCCTCATTTTGCAAAAAAGAAATGGAAGCTCTGAGAAGTTAATGACTTGACCAAGTTTACTTCTAATGAATTTGATTGCTGAGACAAAAACCCCAGTGTCCTGCTTTCCTATATAGTGTTCTTTTGGCAACACCTATCTGTACTCCTTATTCCCTGCCCCCATTTTTACCCTTTGGATAATCTTCCAGCAACTGATATCAGTCTGATATTAAACTGTACAGGACAATTCATATACTTATATGTAATTTCATAATGTTAAAAGTCAGAATAAAAGATATTCATCTGGTGCAGAGTTTAAGTTAATTTAGAAAGAAAAACATACTGCTGCTAATGGAACTTTGTAGAAAGCATGCTATGTCTTACTATATAAATAAGGAATGGATTTTTGAAGACGTTTGTGTATATTCTCTACCTGCCTACCTAGTTTTTTTCACATTTATTCTCTGACATTTCCCTTTGAGCATGAAACAAGCAGTTAGAATTATGTGAACAGTTGCATTCTGGTTGGGTGTCACTCCTGGCAAATATAATTAATCTTGGAGAATCTTGTTCACAATTCCCAAAGAACAGGGTTATACTAATTAGGAGCAAAGCTACTACACATTTATTTCATTTCTAGAGCAATTCTTCAGCTTCTTAAAATGGACTGCTTAGAATAAAAAACCTTTAATAGAGGAGAGACAAGGAGAAGAGGGCATGGGGGAAGAGAAGGGGAAGAGAGAGGAAGGGATAAACGGCAGGAAAAAAGGTTGAGAAGCACACAAAGATGAAGGTTTGTTTCCTTCAAGCTTTCATATTTATCACAGAAATTGCTTTAGTTGGGAGGAGAGAAGGACAGCTGTCAGGGCCTGTCTATTTACTCTTGTCTGCCCTAATTGCTAACTGCAGGCACAGTCAGCTGCCCTTTCCCTAGGGCAGTCAGGAAAGGGCAAGTAAGGAATGCTAGGAACCAGGAGGAATCTGGAAGAAGGGGGCAGGGAGGCTGTCGCCTTGTCCTTTTCTCATTCATGTCAGGGCAAGCGGCTGGCTACATTCAGCATCTTTCCCTTTTCTACTAATGACAGAGCACGTTTTGTTATACATTCTCTGCCACAGCAGCTGTAATTTCCAAAATAAAGCTTGCATAGAAATTATGCTGACAAAATATCTTCTTTAATTTTCTTATTAAAATATGCATAGGAGAGGAATACAAGCTAGCCAGTTTGGGGTACATGCATTGAGAAACAAACACAAAATCCTACAAGTACATATATAAAAATATGTTGTGGTAAAGCAAGAAGGAAAACTTTAGCTTTATTATAGGGAGGCTGGATTGAGACTGGAAGTTAATGACGGTTTCTCAGTGGAAGCTACATATAAACTAAGATCTGAAGGTGGAGTTAGCCAGGTGGAGAGTGGTAAGAAGAGCATTTCAGGAGAGGGAAGAGCAAAGGCAAACGCTGATATAACAGAAGTTTAGGAAATGATGAGGGGGAAGAGGGAGGTGAAGCTAGGAAGGTAGTTGGGAGTATCAGGCAGAGCCTGAATGGTCATGATAAAAAGTTGGTTTTAGGGGAGCAGATGTAGCTCAGTGATTAAGTGCCTGCCTCCCACGTATGAAGTCCCAGGTTAAATCCCTGGTACGCCTGAAAAAAAATGGTTTTAATTCTCAGTGCAATGGCAAATGGTAGAAAGCAGGAGAGTGATATGATCAGTATAGATCAATGTGTCTCAAAGTATGTCCAAGGACCAGTTTTGGTTGACAAACTATTTGCTACTGATCTGCCACAAGATACAAATGGAAACTGAAAGCAAATATTTAGAAACTTTTATATCAAATTGTTGTGACATCTAAGCAAGGTGGACTTGTCTCAGGTATAGGGTATAGAGCAGTTTGGGCTTTGTCAAACTGATGCATTGACCCACATTTGGAACAAGCTGAATATTTGAGAAGCACTAAATTAGATGAACATGGCACCTACCAGGTAGAGATTAGATTGGGGAAGTATCAAAGATACCTGCCGCCACCCCCCCACCCCCTTTTTGGATGGTGGCAGTAGAAAAAGAGAAATATCGGTGAATTTAAATCAGAATGTTTGAATTAGTCAGAATTTCCTTTGTTGGGGGGGCGGCATTGGTTTGTGCAGGGATGTAGAATGAGGTATCAAGAGTGACATGGAGGAGACTTTTGGGAAGATGGAGGATTAGAGAGGCAGAGAGCTCACTTCTCTCCAGAAAAATAGCTACAGGACAGGCAGAAACTGTCTAGAAAACTGTTCTAGGTCTTAGGACACAACGGTAAGGCTAGATACCACCCAGAAGAGAGAGGGGCAAAGCAAAGGATTCTTGGCTGGCTGGAAAAATCCCATGAGTAAAGCTATAGCAGCAGCTGTTGGCACCCATCCCTCACCTTCTAAGCAAACAGCACTGGGTTCCCTGGTCCCTGGCAGGCAGTTATGGACTAAGGGGGTTGCAGGGGTCCTCTTCCCCAAGTTAGGGGAGAAGGAGGGACACAACCTACAGCAAATTCAGATTTTGCCAGTGAACTTGGTCTGCTGTGTTGGAGGGGTCACACTTCCAGGTGGGGCTGCAATGTTGTTTGCCCTGAGAGCCAGCAGGGAGCTAAAGAAAATTTTCCTTCTCAAACACCTTTGCTACTGCCCTGGGCTGGCTGCTGAGGATGCAGAGGGAGGGAGGGTGTGGCTGGCCAAGGGAAGAGTGCAGCTTCTGAGAGTTTGTTTGCCAGGCTTGGCCCTGAGGACATTGCTTCGGCAGGGCCTGCCTAGGTGGAGTTACAGTGAGTGCAATCCCCCCTAGCATCTGGGGCCTGAACTGAGAGAGCTGCTGGAGAGTGCCATCTGCTGGCTGACAAGGAGAGTGCATGCAAAGAATGGAAAAATAGTAAGAAATAAATAAAGGAGGCAATCTGGTATCTTTACTGCCCACCTCTCTAAGGCCCTTAAAAAACTGGCCTGCACCCCCTTACTGGGTCCTTAGCCCTATTTGAACAGTTAAACAGGGCAATCCTAAATATCTAGAACAAGTTGAACCAAGAATCAAAGAACAGTGGCAGCGCACAGTTACTTCTCAGTAAATCCCTAGACAAGAAAGAGAAACTGAATACTAGGGTAAACTCAGCATCATAATCAGATGCCTAGACATCAGCAAAAAATTACAAGCCATACTAAGAAAAAGGAAGATATGACTCAGGCAACAGAACAAATCAAAGCTTTAGACAAAACACAAGACTTGAAACAACTAATCCATGATGTTCATATAAATCTCCTAAGTCAAATCCATGGAGTTGAAGGACAGCAAGGCTAAAGAAATAAAAGACTAAGAAGACACTGGGTGAGCACAAAGAAAAAAATGTGAAACCTTGGATAGAAAAATAACAGAGCTTATGGGAATGAAAGACACAATAACAGATTAAAAATACAAAAGAAGCACACAACAGATTTGAAATCATGGAAGAAAAAATCAGTGATGAATAGGACAGAACAACTGCAATTGGAAAGAGAGAAGAACAGAAGGAGAAAAGAATGGAAAAAAAAATGAACAGGGGCTCAGGGAGTTGAATGAAGTATACCAACATATATATTATGGGAATTCCACAAGGAGAAGAGAAGGGAAAAGAAGCAAAAACAGTATTTGAGGAAATAATGGCCGAAAATTTCCCAACTCCCATGAAAGACATGAATATGTGTCTAGGAAGCACAGCATACTCTAATTAGAATAAATCCAAATAGACCTACCCCAGGACACATAAAATTCAGAATACCAAATGCCAAAGATAAAGAGAAAATTCTGAAAGCAGCAAGGGAGAAGTGAAACATCACATACAAGGGATGTCCAATAAGACTTAGTGCAGATTTCTCTCCAGAAACCATGGAGGTGAGAAGGCAGTGGTATGATATAATTAAGGTACTGTAAGAAAAAAACTGCCAGCCAAGAATTTTTTATCTGACAAAACTGTCCTTCAAATAGGACAGTGAATTTGAAATATTCACAGATGAACAGAAACTAAGAGAATTTGTAAACAAGAATCCAGCTCTGCTGGAAACACAAAAGGGAGTCCTGCAGCCAGAAAAGAAAAGACAAAAGAGAGAGGCTTGGAGAGACTGTAGAAATGAAGACTATCAGAAAGGGTAACCAAAAGGGTAAAAAGACAGACAAAAATAAGATATGACATATGAAAGCCAGAGGATGAAATGGTTGAAGTATTGCCTTTAAAGTAATAACACTGTATATAATGGATTAAACTCCCTAATCAAAAGACATAGACTGACAGAATGGATAAGAAAACATGAGCCATTGATATGTTGTCTGCATGAGACTCACCTTAAACACAAGGATGTAAATAGACTGAAAGTGAACGAATGGAAAAAGATATTTCATGCCAACATTAACCAAAAGAGAGCAGGGGTAGCTATACTGGTATCGAACAAAACAGACTTTAAATGCAAAAAAGTGATAAAAGATGCAGAAGGCCATTAGATATTAATAAAAGAGACAATCCATCAGGAAAGAATATCAGTCATAAATATCTATGCACCTAACCAGTGTACCCCAAAATACATGAGGCAAACTCTGGCAAAACTGAAAGGTGAAATAGACATCTCTACAATAATAGTTGGAGGCTTCAACATGACACTCACATCAATAGATAGAACAGCTAGACAGAAGATCAACAAAGAAACAGAGAATTTGTATGAATGTTCTCGCTGACCTGATTTTGTGAAAATCAGGGTAGGCTGAACATTCGCTATATTAGAAACCATGCATGTGTCCCCAGACCAAGTTTTTCTCCCTAGGTCTGCTTTTTAGAATGCTGGTGAAAAACTAAGCCTGATTTATTATATGACCATCCTGTATGGGAAAAGACTGTAACTTTGGGTATCTTTGGTCAACCTTAAGAGATATAGCAGGGGGACAGATGTGGCTTGGGTGGTTGGGCATCCGTCTCCCATATGGAGGGGACTGGGTTCAACCCCCAGGACCTCCTGGTAAAAATAAAAAAAAGAAAAATATAGAAGGCACAGGGGCCACCAGGCCCCATGTGCAGGTGTGCTACCAGGCCCTATGAGCAGGTGAGCCGCCAGGCCCCATGCACTGCCAGGCCCTGTGAGCGGGTGAGCTGCCAGGCCCCGAGCACAGGTGAACCATCAGGCCCCGTGTGCAGGTTGCCGCCAGTCCCCACAAGCCATGCAGCAAGATGATGACGTAGCAGGAGAGTGACACAGGGGAGAGCCAAGACGAGACGCACCGAAAAACCAGGAACTAAGGTGGTACAGACAGCCTGTTTCCCACATCGGAGGTTCCAAGGATCGAATCCCAGTGAAGACAGGAGGAGAAGGATGAGAAGAGAGGGCAGGAAACGGACACAGAGAGTTGCCCAGCAAATGGACACAGAAACAGCAAAAACGGCGGTGGGGTAGGGTGGGAATGGATAAAAGTAAATAAATAAATCCTTAAAAAAATGTATAGGGGAGGAAGATTCTGACTATAGTTAGTAGTAATACTTTGACGATGCTCTTTCATGATTTGTTAACAAATGTTTCACAACAATGCAGAATGTTTGGGGGGGTGTGATGTGTGGGAGCCCTGTATGATGTTATGCATGTTTGTTTTGTAAGATCATGATGTTTACTGAACACTTATAGTTTATGTGTGTTCATG